>OMLP01045345.1:11450-24969 GCA_900302685.1 Spondyliosoma cantharus
AAGAGAAAGAAAGGATTCAAAAAGAGAAAAAAGGAGATTAAGAAGCGTAGAGGACGTCCTCGCTCTCATTTTTTGTGGTGTTCTTTGAGTAATGAGGCTGTTAATTAGTAGAGGCATGCATGGTTTATTAAATCAAAGTGTTTACAACTTTCACTGTCAACCAGATTCTCACTGGTCGTTGCTGATGTTGCCATGGTAATTACAGTGTTGTAAACGTGTTTGTGATTGATGGGCTAACTCGTCAAAAGTAATACATTAATCATTAGTCTATAATTATTTTAAAAGTAATGTTATTACTCGCTGAGCAATTAATTAAACTGAGCTTTGTGTGGCCCTCCTGAAGTCTCTGCTCTCCTGTAAGTAGCAAAGAAACGGCACTGTGCCAATGTTCAAAAGATAGTCAAATTATTTGGAAAATATCCACTGACTGAAAGACACATTTCCACAGTTTCTAACTTTAACCATCATTAGTCTTTGTGAAGATATAAATATATGTATTTGGAGGAAAAATGTTTTATTTTAATCTTCAATCTAGTACTGTAGCTATTTAAACCTGCAGTGAAAGCGTTTTGTCTTCCCGGTCTGGCAGTGAGACTAACTGCACAAACACTGTTGACGTACTTATGGCGCCATAGGCTGCGCCATACTCCTATGCAGCCTACTCCATCGCTATGGTTTCTTCCTCCTTCTGCTCTGGCAAAGCAGTCTTTGCATTGCTATCAAACAGCTATTAAAAACAGTGAAATACAGGGAGATTTATATGACAGCATTTGGCTTTGGTATGGCAAAGGCTTGAAGTGTGAGGGACGTTCATTTATATGTGAAAGTAAAACTGCAGGTTTAATGTAAGGAGGGCTGCAGCTAATAGTTATTTTCTAGATTATTTGATAAATAATTTGTTATTAAATATCAGAAAATAGTGAAAAAAAAGAATTAACTAAAGTGCAGTAAGTTATCAAATAGTTTCATTCGGTATTTCAGATTACAATCACAGCAGACAAAAAGAAGGTTAATTGGTTATTGAAAAAGTTACAAAAAAAGATAGTAACTAAAATTTATGAAAATTTGAAATGTAATTTATCAATCGTTTGTGTCCTGTTTAGGAAATGAGTTTTGATGCCAGTTTAAGACAAGCATGAACACATGAGAAAAAACATCTCACAGAACGCTGCCTTCATTCCTGAAGAGCTGCATCTTGTTTTTGTGCCTCAGAAGGAACGCAATGTGAAAACTGTTTCAACTCAATTTCCAACACATAATACACAGAACGACACACCACCTCCACACTACAAATCTCATTAAAGCATTACGCACAGTAGTGCCAGAAGCTTCAATCAAACTATTCAGTGTGCGTGCGTGCGTGCGTGCGTGCGTGCGTGCGTGCGTGCGTGCGTGCGTGTGTGCGCGACCTTTCGAAGTGTAGAAGAACACAGAACATAAATTAACATGAAATACTAATTGATCCTGTATTCGTGTCAGGAGTTTAAAATAATCAATGTAGTTTATCAGCTGTTCCTTTTATGCAAATGCGCATGTTAATGTAGAGATAGATATAATTTCTGCTGCTGGAGCATTGCTGCAGGTAATGTCATTTATATTATCCCACCCATCATCAATCAGGATGTTATTTTATATGACCCATCCCACGGACTGAGATCTGGCCCTGGCACACCTGGCTCTTCAAGGGAATGGGAGATGACAAGGATTGGTTTAATTTATGCTATAAAACACCCATGACTAAAGTTTAAATACAACCCCTTGGCACCGTGCGGCCACATCCTTCCATGCGCTATAGACTGTCTAAATAGGGCCCATGTTGGTTTAAAGGATATTACAGCATCGACTCAAGAAGACTTCATGAAACCGTTGGCTGTAAACACGGTTTGTTTGCAAATGATTGCATTGTGTTTTTCACAGCATGCCGACTTTTTGGGAATCAGGATTGCCGATAGGTAGGTAGATAGATAGAAAGATAGAAACTTAATTGATCATGAGGAAAATAAAGGCTTTAAGGGCTGGCAGAAAAGCTTACTAACTTTGTTGTCCAAGTAATCTCCTGCCTAGCCGGAGCTGTTTGAATCCATCCTTGAGCTCTGCAGGGTTTTTACCTTTTAGGGTCGAAGGATCTCAATGTATTTTTACACTGGGGCAATACGGGACCTCTTGACCAAGACCTTTAACCACATTACCATTATTTTCTGCAGTGTTTTCCACAAACATGCAGCAGACTGCCTTGCCGCTCTGTGAGACATTCTAGGAAACAAGGAGAGGAAAGAAGCAAGCGGGATGAAATATCACACTCACACACATTTTCTCCCTGATACACACAAACACACATCAAGGCCAGTCGGGCTCAGCGCTGCTTTATCTGCAGCTTACAGTGAGTTGTTTGAGAATTCTTTGCTGCCAGTCTCCTCTCCGGTAGTGTTTGCAATGTGCATGTCACGGTGTGCATGTGCGGAAAAGAAAGTGAGGGGGGAATAGCAGAGGGCCTGCGTATGTACAGTACTGTATGTCTGTTTGTGAGTTAGGCGCACAAAGGAAAACAAACAGGCATGTTTGGTATGTGTGTGTATATATGTGTGTGTACACTGCAGTGGCTGTGGATTAGGTGGTGCAGACTGAAAGACTGATGCCTGGGGAGTGCTGTTGCAAGAGGAATGAGACAAAAACAGTGACATAGCAATCTGTTGCTGCTTTGTGTCATTGCTGTGTTCTGAGTTCAGCACATTCCCTCCTCTATACACTTCCTCTTTTCTACTGTGTATAAACATCTACAAACAGAAAAGATATGTAAGAGCGTGATCAGTGAAAATGTCAATAGTTGTGCATGCTGACAGGAAAAAGTCTTGCTGTTGTCATCTCATGAATACATTTAGAGATGTTTAACCCTAACCCTAATTTTAACGTGCTCTACCCTAACTCAAGAGCAAGAAATACAATCTTAACACTCAAAATTTGACTTTTGTAGTCACGTGTCTAAAGCGTGCAATCTTTGTGTTTTACAGGACTCAGCTCAAGAAGGTGTCATCACCCGGGATATTCACCGCACCTTCCCCGCACACGACTACTTCAAGGACTCTGACGGAGATGGACAGGATTCACTGTATAAGATCTGCAAGGTGAGCTATGACATCCAGGTATTTGAATTTCATAAGATCAGCACTGGATCATGCAGAACCACACGATACCTCGCTTTTTTTCATGACATCACAGCACAGAAGGCAAATCTCGATTTGCACACTTTCATGCTGTGTTTGAACATCTTTGAAAACTTTCCTGCTGAGAATCAAGTGCTATGAGATGAGATGCTAATTCTGAGATGTTTGCTAAGGCAAAATTAGTGCCCATTCCTACAAAGCCAGCCATTAGTTCTTTTTTTCTGTTCTTTGTGGTTTGGCAAGGCCCAGTAGAATTTTGTTTGGCATTTCAAGTTGGCTCTGTAATATATGACTGACAGTGCCGCCTTTACTGAGACCTGAACCCTTCCTACACATGACATACCGGACATACCCAAAGGATAGTCATTGATCTTCTCTTCCAGATTTTTAAGTGGAAGAATGTGGTGGCTGTTCTGTAGGTGGCAGATATCTCTCAAATTAGCCACCAAAAGAGATTTATGACTGCAAAGTTATAGGCAAGAAATAGACTTTTCAGTTGCAAAATGATTTTATTTTAACTCTCTGTCGTCTTCCATAAATGGTTTAGGTTTGGGCATTTTTAGTGGCAGAAGTAAAGCCATCATTTTAACGGCTCTCAACAATTCAGTCATTTGTCCTGATTCACACTGTCAGACTGAACCTGAGTTGTTTATGTTGTGCTGCTTGTTATTATTTATACGCTGTCACTAGTGATTGCAGCAAAATATATCTGAGAAAACAAGGCACGATGTCAATTTAGTTACAGATCAAAAAACTGTGGATTTAAGGCTGTGGGTGAGGTAGGGCAGTGTGGCTACTAATGTTATGTAAATCCTAAATTTAAAGAGCGATGCCCTCATGTTTAGTGTGAGTTAATAACACATGTCTTCAACTGTCTGTCTTCAAGGTACAACAATATAAAGGTGTGGTTTGATAAAAAGAAGACACATCCTTACAAGAGAAATGCCATGTAAAAACCCTCTTTTCAATGTATAGTGTTAAATGCAACCGTGGTATGTTAAAGGCCTAAAGCAATCCATACAAACTTACACATAAAGTATTAAACAATCCTTCCTGCGGACCTTTTGTGGCTCAAATATTGTATCATAAAAACATGCAGTACCGCCTCCTTTTCATTAAGGTGAATATGGAAGATAAGTGCTGTAAGAAGAAGGTCCAATTGGATTCGCATCACAAGGCAATTATCTGTGGAGACACGTGGTACATTTTATTCAGACAAAAGCCAAGGTCAGCACTACTGTAATATCTTAAAGCCAGTCTTAATATCTGTCACTGTCCTTCTCCTAGCTTCACTGCAGCTGTGAACTCAACCAAGACGGTTTCTTAGGTACAGGCGTCGTTGCACTGCCCTACAGTACATCTTACAGCTCTATCACAAACAGGAGTACTATGTGTGAAAATGATTGCAGATTTTTTTTTTTCAAGTAACCAAATGTCAAAAAGGGATTTTCTTTTCGATCGCCACATCTGGCACCTGTATCTGAAACATAAGAACTTCCATGGAGAATAAATAAATGTTCTTGAAAAGAACTTACATTTATTTATTATGCTGTGTGAGCTATAACTCATGTTGCTTTAATTAGAAAACTTCACCCATGGAAGAGCTGCTTTAATTCATCCAGTCATCTTAGCCATCTAGTCAGTTACATCACTTTATTTATATGTTAACTTTGAGTGGATCTGCTCTTCAAGGTTTGTGATGTTTGGAAATGGAACTATTAGGACATTAAATACTGTAATCTTCACAATTCATCTAAAGAGTAGATTGCATTCAAGATCGATCTCAATTAGAATTTTCTGAATGTTAACATGCTTATTTGCACCTGTATCAGCAATGTTATCATCAGGGATGTTAACGGAAGCATATTTGACTCATGAATAGCAAGAAGTGATTATACTTAAATGTTTCTGGGTAGAAACACGGAAAGCCTGACTATCAACAGAGATTGTTCAGACACAAAAAAGGTATCGTCATGTATAAGCATAAATGACTATAATTGGAAAAACAACGTAACAAGGTAACAGGAGAATGCTAAGGTCATTAGACTTCATTAGACCATCTATAACTCTCTAAACCAGTAACTAGATGGATCTTGCGTTCAAAGCAAAATCAGGTGAAATGAGTACATACATTAAACACAAAGTTTATTATCACAAACGTTTTTGGTTTTTTTATCAGTTAAGATCAAAGGTACTTTTAGATTTGATGAAGTAGGACTTTCGCTCCTTTTGTATTTTCCTGCTGCTGCAGAAGTCAAGTACGGCTGGTCAGCGCTCTGGGAGAACCTGTCAGGAGGGGTTAGCATCCAGTCTGGACCCAACTAGGTCAGTGGCGAGCCAGCCTTCATTTGTATGCAAATCCATGTAGATTTGCTACTGATAAGGTTGGTTGGATCTTGAGGCATGAGTGGATTACTGGCACAGAGGATCCAGGACAAAGTTTATATTCATCTTCATATCTTACTCAGTAATAAGCCTGGAGTTCTTTATTTTCTAACATTTATTCTTCGGGGAAGGTCACCTGAGCTCTGTGCTCTTTTTCAGTGATAATCTGATTCATTCTCTTAATGTTGCACTCAGTCACACCTCCAGCTAACCTGTACAACCTCACATATCTACTGGTGGTCACTCAGAAGGCCTGCTGGGGCAGTGGGGGGTTTACTGCCTCACTCAAGGGCGCACGAAAAATTGTTTTTTCAGGGAGAGGAGAGCATTATTCTCCTAGCTGGTGTGGGGATTAAAACCTGTGACTCCTAGATAAATGGATAAAGAGAATACATTCTCTGTCTCCATGTAAACAGAACTTAAACAAAGCGGGGGGAAAAGCAAACATAATAGCGCCTCATCAACCAGGCTAATGTTGTGTATCCCTGTCATCACTGAGTGTTTCCATGCGCACATTATTCAGCATGCCTACTCATATCCTAGTGACCACCATCCTGATCAGATGTATGTATACTTGTAAGCACAATGCCAGTGTAGAAAAGGGGGAGGGGGCAATCAACTGTATATAGGCAGTGTAAGGTAATCTTGTTAATAGTATAATTCACAGAAATTTAAATGATTATGATTAACAGTCCAAATGCCCCACCAATAGAAAAACATACATAATTTCACATACTTTTTAGATAACCTTAATTGAATTCAAGGGAGGGTATCTAAAAGAATGTCATTTTTTCTATTTCCTAATTAACACTGTTATACAAGAGGATGTGAGTCCTATTGAAGAGGCACAGAAAAGTAAGTTATTTTATAATGTTTGTTGCCATAATCCATGTGCTCCAGTACACTTTGCACTGTATTCCTAAGGTATTTCTTGATGCTACATGCCCTTACTCTGAGAGCACCTGACAGGCCGTTAACCCCATGTGAAGCAGTGAAAGCGGGTTAAACTTCTTCCTTCATTCACTTTATTTGCTCAAGGATGCTTTTACAGCACATATGATTCCATTGGCTGTTCCAGGATAAACCTGTGGCCTAAACAATTTAATTGAATTTTTTGATGTAATTTTGTCTTTTTTTGTGTTTTTTACACAATGATTATTTACACATTTGTACTGTCGAAAAAGTTTTCTCCAAAGTTGTACACATATAGAAGAATAAGAAACCTTATTATGTATGAGAAACTATGCATATAGATTGTAATAATCCACCCCTCTGAGCCTATTATCTGCTCAGGCTAACAAATTTAGATTTCACCCACCAGGACCTCCCCCATCCATCTGTCAGCATGCACTCCTCCCAGCCGAGTTGGGGACATGTGAATGCCACACTCCATCAAGCATGTCAGCTTGTAGATTACACTCCAGACAGCTCCACAAGACTTCTCCATTACCTCCACGTAAAAACCCCAAATTAGCTGAGCAGTAAAGCTCTGGATGTCCACATTCATTTTTCCGAGCACGGAAAGGGGGAGACAATCTTTGAACCCAATATACAGAGGTTTGGCTGCAGCCAAAGTTAATGTGTCCATCAAAGCATGAACATCCTGACAAAATATCTAGGAGGAAGACATTGAACTGCTACCAGCGTAATCATTTCGAGTGGCTCTGGATAAAGGCTAAATTAAACACATAGTATGTGAGGAAGTGGTGTGTTTCATCAGACTTCACACAGGTGTACAACTGCCACCGCATTTGTACAGGGTAATATGATTTCAGGATGTGCTCCATATTGTTTGGATTCATGCTCAGTTTTGGTGCTTCTGACCTCTCCAACATCTTTGAGCTGCCAGTTTTGCTGTCTCCCTAATGTAGAGGTCAGGTGTGCCAGTTTACCTCTGTGTGGTTCCCTCTGATGCCTACCATTCAGGCAGACGTTGGAATCACATGGATTTGCTGTTCAGTCTAAATGTTTCTTTCGGCAGCCAGTATGTCTTACAAGGATGTAGACACATAAGAGTTGAAGCTGTGTGTTATGTTCTTCCCCTTCTAAAGAATAAAACTGTAGGTCAAATGATTTTAGACACATTTTCCTCTCCCTGGATCCTTGTTTACACTGTGAAAAGGCCTGTCTGTTTGCTCATTAGTATGATTGGTGGGGTGTGTCAACTGCCGACTGTTATGAGACAGCATCTCTCCCGAACGGTCATCTGAAGGTTACTCTCCTTGATCAGTCTTCCATACTTTAATGACCAATCCAGCTAGGATTCTCATGTTGGACAGGCCCCCTCCGCTCATACTACAGCAGCGGTGAGAAGTTTTGTGTCGTAGCATGACTGTCTTCTCCTTGCTGTACTCACTGTAATGGCCAAACCTGGTTGTTGGTGGAGGCTAGCAACCGGACTGATTGGTGACTGAAACACATTTATTATTTTTGTACTGATGCCATGATAGTGAGTACAGGCAGTACTGATTTTAAAACCAGCTGTATTTTTATATTAACACAAAGTTTTAAATGACAATGTGAAAACAATGTGACAATGAGAAGGGGGTCACCCATAGTAATGAACCCATAAGGATACTCTCCATGACAGAGGTTTATAGCAGGTTCCTGCTCATTGGTTTGCTGTCTGGCCAACAACTGTCTGTTTGACTTCACTCTTAAATCTACAATATGTAATTATCCACCTATAACAAAAAAAAAGACATTTACAGAGTGTTTGTGGACAGAGATGCTGCCAGCCAGAGCTGGCGAGAGGTTCGTGGGCTAAGCCATTAAACAACCACCATTTCTGATGAAAATCTATCTGATATGTTCACACACAAGGTAGTTTTGAAGTTTTCTTACTTTGAGTAGTACTTTGAGATAGCTTGGTGATTTCTCTGGGTTTTAACATTGTTGGAAACATTTGGGATAATGTAAGTACACAACTTAATAAATTATATAGCAAAGACCTAGCTTCTTTTAGATATTTGAATGCAGAATTCCTACATATTGTATCTTTAATTGCTCTTATCGTGCCACAGTAGGCACATAGTGAAAACACTATGGTACACAATTTTCTCCCAGCCAAATCACACAAAAGCACAGCAGCGAGCTGGGGAGCACTGGGGAGCACTGTTGAGCATTTTACAGCTAAAGAATCAGATGTTTTTGTCAGGAGTTGTAGTAGAGACCACAAGCAAACATGACAACACGATTGGTAAGGACAAATGATATACGGAGTATCATTCATCCTTTTTTACTTGCACTTGCACTGTCCGTCCAGCAGTGTGAAGAATATTCACACCATCAGTTACATCACATCCATGATGATGGTATACTATTTAAGCATCCCAGTGCTAGGATATGCCATTAGCATCTGTGCGCATCTGTACAGTTGTGTGGTTGCTTTATGTATGTTTTAATGCTCAAAGAGGGCGAACTATCCTCAGCTTAAGCAATGGCATTTTCATGTTGACATTAATGTTAATGTTAAAGTTTTTCCAATATTACAGTATTCATCTGTTTATTGTAAACAGACGTCTTGCTGATAATAACCAAATTGTTTTTTTCCTTTCTCTCTTTCTTTCTTACTCTCTCACAGGCCTACTCTGTGTACGATGAAGAAATTGGTTACTGCCAGGGTCAGTCGTTCCTCGCTGCTGTTCTGCTGTTACACGTGAGTTAACTCTATCCATCTATCCACTGAGCATGCCTACGCATGGTTACGACAAATGCACCAGATAGATGAATAGGTAGATACAGTACATACACACATGCATACAAACCTGGGTTCAACAAAGTAACACAAAAACTTTTTACAATTTGAAACAACACAAACTATCACCTCAAATATGTAGTGATCACTTTTTCTATAATTTTGTCTACCTTTATACTCATGCACATAAATACATTCTCAACTACAACATAGAATGATGTGGGGATGACGTATTCTTGTAGGCTAACCAGGAATTTAGCATCGCCCTGGTTCCCCGGTCAAAAACCCAATGAGATTTTTTTATTGGATTTTGGATTATTGCAGAAAATATGCTCTGTGCCAAACACAACCTTATGATACCTTCAGATAGATTATCTTCACAGATGAACACCACTTTTGTGATTTTTATAAGCGGAAATGAAATCACTAGAAGTCAAAAGCTAATGCTTGGCTATAAACATCACCAAAACTAAGTGTCTTACTACACAATTGCGATACACGTTAGAATAGACACGGAGTTAGAATAGTTTGTAACTAAAGTCGGCCTGTAATATCAGAATAGTGAGTAGATGAGAGTCTGTGTTCAGCATGATGATGTTTAGTTTCCGTGACAACTTCTGTAGTTTCATTTGCCACTTGTTAGCAACCGGTGCTTTTAAAGACACATAGGCGCTTTATGATTAAATTGTGGGACATTTAATGATGCATTTTATGTCACAGAACAAAATGTGTAAATATTTTAAGCCTGTGGTAACTTCAGACCTGGTTTTAGGACTTATTACTACAGCACTCTATTAGTATAGCTTTTCTTCCTTCATGGAAAAACTTGCTTATGTAGCTTTCCCTCACCCCTTGCTTTCAAAACAAAAGCTCCACCACAATATAATAGATGTTGTCATTGTTTTCAAACTGCTGGACTGAAAACAGTTTATAGCAAATGTGAATGAATAGAGGGAATGAGAAAGTGCGACTGAGTGACAGAGTCATAGTAGAAAAGAGGGAGTTATTTTCAAGGTCACAGTCAGACACAATTTTTAAGGAGCTCCTTAACTCCTGCTCTATACAATATACCCCATCCCATACATAGTTACGAATATGATTTTTTGTCTAGTCTTTCTTTTAATGTATTGCTTGTCTACGTAAAGTACCAGAAATTTTATTTGGGCAAGGTTTTAACAGACAGATGGAGGAGAGACAGAGGAGACACATGGAGGCGGGAGTCCCAAAAGGAGCAGAGACAGCGGTTGAAGTTTGGTCGAGTTCCAAAAGACAAGGGTAGCAGAGGTTAAAGAGGAAGAAGGGTGGAGAAGAAAGGAGAGGTCAGAAAGCAGTGGGCTGCAGAGAGATGGTTAGAGAGTCATGGAGGAGAGCTATGAACGAGTTTATCATCATGAGGTATAGGGGAGAGGAGACAGGAGTGTAAAAGAGAGGAGAGTGGAGGAAAACAGGTGGAAGTTATGGGGGATGAGGCTGTAAAGGTGAAGAGAAGGAGGGGGAGAGATAAAGGGGACAGCAGCAGTAAAAGAAAAGAGAGGTTATACAGGAGGAGGAGGAGGAGGAGGAGGAGGCAGACAGTTATGGAGGAGGAGGAGGAAGAAGGGAGAGGTTATGGAGGAGATGTCAGGAATATTAATAGGGGTTCAGGTTTACCTGCAGGAGCCCATTCAGCCCCAAACACATACTGTCACTCTGATTAAACATCACCTCACCGTCTGCAAGTGTGTGTGTCTGTGAGAGGAGGAGTAAACCCACATAGACGCACACATGCAGATATCTTTAAGCTTTTCCTCATGTTACACACTCACCCAAGTACACAAAGACTGAGACACTTTAAAAACATAATTTTGCGCACACATGCAAACACCATGAGATTCATCCCTTCATGTCATCCACACCTTCTTCTTTCTTGCAACCTTTATATAGAGTCTGTCTAATAATGTCAGAAAAACTATTCTGTCCTGTTTTCCAACGTCTTTAAGAAGCAGACGGGAGGGTTCAACAAATACAATTTAGCCCTGGTCTGGAAGCATCACACTGTAGCTGAAGTGCAGATAGAGATTAAAAATGATTCTGTTTCTTGTCTTGAAGACTGAGTGAGTGACAAATGTAGTTTAGAGATCTAAACAAGTTTAGCTTCCTGTGTGGCAGCAGATCTTCATTTGGACAGTGTTTTACTTCCTGTAGCTGTAGTTTATGGTTATCCATGTGATTCCAGATGCCTGAGGAACAGGCCTTCTGCGTGTTGGTGAAAATCATGTACCAATATGGCCTCAGAGCTCTCTACAAAAACAACTTTGAGGATCTTCACTGCAAGTTCTTCCAGCTGGAGAGGCTGATGCAGGTTAGTGATGCAGTGTTTGATAATATTGGAAAAGTAATGGAATGGAATATCACAATCCAATGGAAGGTTCCATCATGCTCAGAAGACGACCCTGACCAGAGAGATGGATGATATACTGTAGTTGTGAAATGGCCACTAGTTCTGAAGGTGCTTTTCCCCGTAGTGTATTTTGATTATAATTTCAGAACTATGGGACTCCCCTGGGTAGTCTCATGGTAACCAATTCACTTATTTAAAATTTCTTCATGAGAAATTATGTTGTGTTTGTCAATTTTGTCAAAATAGAACAAATCAGAACCCTCATCTCCATTCTCAGTTTGTCCTGCTCCCACTGAGGTTTGTGCATTCCCTCTGTGTGTCACACCTCTTTTATGTCACGTGTGCTCAAACACTCCTCGGGCAAGCCTCCTCTCTCCTCACTCCTCTCTCATCCAGGAGCATTTTAGGAATTGAGGCATCCTTCAAAATGGCGTGCTGAGATCGATTTCTGTCTCACAGACATGAGGATGTAGGAGAGAGGAGACAAGGAGGCACAAAATAGAGAAGTGAGAAGAGCCCACAGTAACGTCACTTGTACATTAGAGGATGGATGTTTCTGCTGCCATATTTCATGTACTGTTTTGTTTTGCTAGTGGACACTAGCAAATGCAAAAGACACTAGCAGTACATGAAATATGGCAGCAGATAAACCAAATCTAACTTTGAGCATCAGAGCATGTAAACCTATTCTAGTAGTGACACAAATTATAATTATGATGTTTTGGATGTTTCTTGGCTAAAAGGCACCTTGAACCTTGATGTTATTATATTCACAGACTTGTACCTGTACTCTTATCAACACAGTACTCAATCTTCTGGACTTCTTATTTGATTGGAAGAGTTTCATTCCGATCCAAGACGTAAATGTGCTTCAGTTGTAACTCCCAGCTTTTTTGTATTGATCTCTGCTTCTTTTCTTTGTTCATTTATCACGTTTTTACATACCTCTAGCTTTATTGGAAAAAAATATTAATCTCACCACTTAGTGGCAGACACTGCAATTACAGCTCAAAATGAAAAATGTTGATCAGTCATTTTGTCCACTTCATAACTTTAAATGCCATGAAATTCGGTCCACATATTCAATAATCCTTGTTGCATAGACTAGCCTCAAGGGCCATTAATTTACACAACATTTGAATTTCCATCATTTTCACTTTCTTGAGAATGAAGTTCCCTTTGGCTGTTTCTTTTAATTAACAACTGAATGCAGGGTTTGTACAGTTACTCATACTGAGCGCCAGTAAAAAGAAAACACTAGCAGACAGTGTAGATACCATACAAAATGTGTTTGCATTTTCCATAAAAGCAAGGAAAGTTCATATTCTAATATGTAGAGCATGTTACTGGTGATTGCATCATCTGTGTGGGACAATATGTTTGTTGTTGCCTTGTTGTCTCCTTTCTGTTCATAGAATATAATAAGAATTAATTCTAATTCTGCATGTGTGAGACTTGCAGTCCCAGTAGGCTAAACGGCATTCTTTCTGTCTGTTAAGGCTGATGATCCTGGTGCTTTTAAAGTCCCATCCCACTCAGGTATTAGAGCCTAAATCCACTCACTGAGTAGGGTTTAATTTGGACCTGTAATCCACCCTGGCCCTGCAGGCAGTCATTTCTCAGCATCAATATCAAGTCGGTTAGCATTGACTAAATATGCTCAATGTAAAGGATGTTAGCATTGACTGCTAATTATTAGCATACAGGTGGGAGCTCACTATCTGATCATGATGGCAAGTGTTCGTTGCCAAAGTCACCATCTAATTGAATCCTTTATTCACTGTAGAAGCATGGACTCCAAAACACACACACACACACACACACACACACACACACACACACACACACACACACACACACACACACACACACACACACACACACACACTCACACAC
>OMLP01045345.1:48423-64263 GCA_900302685.1 Spondyliosoma cantharus
GACTATCTACAGAGCAGTGTGACAGGACAGAGCATCTGTGTTACAGTCACACACACACACACACACACACACACACACGAAGTTCAGTATCAGTCAGTCAGTGTTGTCTCATATTTCAGTGCTTTTTTTTGGGAGGTTTTCACTTAGATTGAAAGTGTTTGTGGTATTTTATTTGTTTAGGGAGTTGCATGACCTTCAAGCTATCAGTGCTTATTTGGAAGTTAGACCACACAGGAAAGTCTAATTGTTTAGTCCCTAACTGAGTTTCCTGTGTTTTGGCAGATACTTCATGTGTTATATGTGAACTGTGCTTTCAAAGTTCAGAAAAATGCACATGAAGGTCTCAAGTTCTGATTTTGTCTTTGCACTGCTTGGTTGATTATGTGATTTTAAAGATCTTGGATGGGCTTCAGTGGACAGAGTTCAACTCTCTTTGAAATTGACCCGAGGGATCACTCAGTGGCTCAGTTGCATTGTGGGTAGTGTAGGCACTAGATTTTGAAAATAATTTGTTCTGCTATATTGATTACCAATGTTAGTTTTAGCTGGACCAGTGCTTTTCAAAGACCTGGCACCTACATTACCCACAATGCAACTTAACCACTGAGTGACATCACTGAAGTCGATTTATCAGATTATCAGTGTGCCTTCCTCTGGAGCCACAAAAGCCTTTACAGCCAGTTTTCTACCCTGAAGTTTCTGTTGTCTGCATGACATCCTGGTGATTCGGTCAGTAGTGGGACTTCCCTTTGTGTTTACATTTGAATTACAGATTGTGCCTTAAAGCATTTGACATTTTCAAAGCATAAACAGTTGAAGTGGTAAAGAATGTATCACTCCCCATGTTGTTGTCAACAGGCAGGGCTACATGTTGTTTCCTGAATCAAACTGCATTGGTAGCAACACAGTGAGGCAAAGTTCTCATCTCTTGGCTTTCATTCGCAAATGACCAAGTTCAGAAAACGTTGTCTCTTCGTCCTTCTAGTTTCGATTGTCTTTCATCATAGAGGAAATAAACGACGCATAAACGCATAGCTCGTAGTGTGAACTGGAAGTTTCAGTTGTCTGAGAATAACACTTCTGAGTGGATGATTTACTGTTGTATTTTCACATCATGTCAAGTGTGAAGATAGCACATGTAGAGAACAACATACAGAGACATGCACTTGTGATAATCATATGTAGAGCAACAGAAAATGGAAACTGCAGCACATGAACCACAGTACCACAATATGTCAGCAGCACTTTTCACAGTTTAGTTAGTTTTTCCTTTGTGGTATAAGAATATCTGCTCTATGCAGGTTATAGCCTTTCAGTTTATTTTAACGTTGGTGATCTCAAACCTGAAACCTTTTCTATAAAACAGTCCACGTCACCCATATTTTGACATATTTCAGACATACCTGATTAATTATATACTGTAGTGTCAAGTCACTAAATGTTTTCTATATGGTTGTTGTATTGTTAATAATGATTGCATATGATGATCTGCTGCTGCTTTTTTATGATAGTAAATACAGAGTGTTTGGGTTTTGGACTGGTTTAGAGAAAAAATGTAAAGACTTCTAGAAGTTTTTTCGCAGCTTGATCAATGATTAAATAATAGTAGCCCTAGTTATAAATGAGAATCATTTTGTGTCTCAGGGAGAAGGCAGGAAAGAGGGATAACTTCAAAGGGTGATCATTGCTTTTGCAAATAGGGTCACTGATCACAATATTAAAAGCCCAAACAATGCTTTGAGTACGAAACCAAATGAATGCAAATGAATGTCTCTCCTCAATCACAAACCACTATGATGGGCTGGGCTGGAATTTAATCAGGCAGCGTTGGGTCTAGGATAGTTAAAATAATGATGTCAACAACTTTTGTGGTGTTTTCAGGTTCCAACCAAAAAGCTGAAGAAGTTCGAGAAGGAATATCAGACGCTGAGAGAGAGCCAGCTGCAACAAGAGGACCCCATCGACCGATACCAGGTAGGACATAACAAGATACAAATGATGCTACTTTTCTTGCATTTGTTACTTGAAGTTAAATGTAGCCACCCCCTTTTTTGCTACACATCTGAAAAGCACAGTGTAATCTTGTCAGAGTAGCCTTGTTTCCTTTAGGTTTTAACAGAATAACATCAGTCTTGGGGAAAGTACGAAAATGCTTGGCTCTTTGATATGGTGTAAAGTTTGTGATGGAAGATGGTTCTTCTGTTGCAGCAAGGGAATCAAAACACAAATCGCCTTTTAAGAACAAGTATTTGTTAAAAATAACCTTGTTTCTAAGATTAGAAATCTCCATTTGAATACAATTCTGTTTTGTCAAACTGTACCAGTTCATATTTGTGACACTGCTCTCATTTGAAAAGTGACTTTTCACACAATGCAGGCGCTCAGACATCTCTTATATTTATTTTTGGGCGAAGCTGCCAGAGTGTTGTCAGAATAACTGTACCTTCAGAGGATAAAACAAGAGAGGTTGGGTAGATATTTAGAGATTCTAACACACTCAAACTGTCAAATGATAGTATCTCTTCCTTGTATTTGCTGTGTTGTATCAGGATTTCTTTCCTTTCCTCTTGGTTTAAATCTGTGATTTTTGTTTTTCCAAAATCAGCTCAGCACGGATTCATTTTTTTCTTCCAAATTTGTCTTTGAAATTGTGACGACAGGGTTGAAATTTACATAATTAAAGTCGGTCAGATAAAATTTTATTGTCTAGAGATTGTTTATTACAGTTAGTTCCACTTCAAGTTCCTTGGTCCACAAAACATTTGAGAAACTTCAACATAAACAGCGTTGTGGCATTCTCCTGAACAACTGGAGTGGATGGGGACTTAAAACAATCAAAACCACAGAAAGAATCAATAATATAGCTCCATACAGCTTGTTCGGCGTAATCCTATTGATAGGTTATTGATAGGCGACCAGATGAAATGCACAGTTACTTTGTTAGGATTCCTCTCGGTGTGAAAATCAAACATAAAATATGTTTTTAGTTACTTCATGTGGACCTTCATGTACACCTTTAAGCCATAAAATGCAGATTTATACAGGAAAAATGGAATATCTTCATCCTCAGTTGAATGAGGGAAAAATGTTTGGTGATCAAGCCAAATCCAAGACAGAGTTTCTTAATTTGTGAAAATTCTAGTCTAGAGTCTCCTAGTCAGTTGAATCCTTGTAAATAAATGAAGTATTTATAGCAGATATAAATAAAAGAAACAATTAGTTAAACATTCATGTAAAAATCATGAAAAACAAACTCAAAACCAGCCTGGAAATGTTTTGTTTTGTTTATTGTCCTTTTGGAAATTCTTTTGTTCAAAACAAACAGCAATTACAATCAAAGAGAGACATTTAACCAACAATAAAGAATACAAATAAACCAAAATGCAAGTTACACATGCCTTAGTTCACAAGGATTTGATTAACAGAGCTGTACTGGAAGGTACAATATAAAAGCTCTTTGTGCACGGAGGGTCTGCAAAGGTGGTACCCTGAACCTCTGTCCTGATGGTAAGAACTCATATCCACCATAGAGAGGGTGTGATGCACCACTGAGGATTGCCTGAACTTTCCCTGCTACTAACCAACAAACTAACTTTAATTTCAAGAAAAACAGAGACGGCTGAATTACATGTAACTGTTTGGCAGGAGTGATGTGTTGGTGTAAACAGTGGTGCTCCATGAGCCGCTGGCTCTGGAGGGAAGGAAGGAAGGACTTTTATTGTCGATAAGATGTTGGATGGGAGCCATCCCTTCTATTACCAGTGGAAACACTCTTACGGATCAAAACAGGAATGCTGCTGCTTGTCCGCTAGCACGGGGTTAAATTGGACATTTTGCTATTGAAGGAATGACTTGAATTACTTTACTTCAGTTACTTTATGCTTTCTCAAGGTTTTAATTGTACACTCCAGATTTAGGTATGTACTCATTGTTCTGTAATGTTTGTTGCGTTTTTCTGAATTTGTCGTGTTTGCTTCATGTGTGAAAAATCCGGGAAAGGAAAGATAAGAGAGTAAGTGAGTGTCCGAGAGAAGGGAATCTCCTGTCAGGATCATGTGTTTAAGTTTAGTCTGTGCTGCCGGAGGCTCGATATGAAGACGTTGTTGTGACTGTGGACTGCAGCACGGTAAGATGCCTCTGAGCTAACAAAACTTGTATGAGACATTTCGTGCAGGTCCTTATGGCTTTAAGTAATCTTAAACTTTGATGTATGCTTTTTCTACATTTTCTGATTTATATGAGTTGGCCATGTTGACTGATGTAGATCTTTAGAGCATTTAAACTTTAGTGTAATCAGTCTAAGATATGGCATTTGGACGGCTGCAGCACTAAGACAATGCAGGTCCTTCCCCCAAATTAAACCTGTCACTTCTCCGCTAACAGGAAGTGATTAATCTAATCTGAAGAGCTGCACACAAACTGTCTCAGAGCATGGGACCCTGTGCGTGCGTCTGTGTATAGATGTTCAGGTTCACCTTTTTTTTCGTCATACTTTCATTATTATACAAAAGTTGCTCTATGAATCAGTTTAAATAAAGTTTGTTTACATTATTTTTACATTTATTTTGCGTACATGTGTCCATTAATCTGGGGTATCATTGTGAAAATGACAGAATACCAGGGTCAGGTGACTCCCGCTAGTAACCGTGACAACTCTTTGGTCCCATTGAGGACATCATGTGAGACTGTTTACAGGCAGACCAGTAATCATGAGACTCCACTAAAGGGTCTACAAAGGGGACGTTAAGATGGTGTGTGTGTGTGTGTGTGTGTGTGTGTGTGTGTGTGTGTGTGTGTGTGTGAGTGTGAGTGTGTGTGAGTGCGTGCGTGCGTGCGTGCGTGCGTGCGTGGCACTTTGTTGATGCTAAACTGTAACTAGTCCCTTCTCAGATATCCCTGACATTAGAATTTTAGCAAAATGAGACTTGTGCTGTAAGTGCATCAAACATGGATTCACATTACAGGTCTAATGTATTGTCCGACTTTGTGTGTGTTTGTCCAGAGGGAGAACCGCCGTCTTCAGGAGGCCAGTATGCGTCTGGAACAGGAGAATGACGACTTGGCCCACGAGCTGGTCACCAGCAAGATTGCCCTTCGGAACGACCTCGACCAGGTAACACAGCAGCACCACCACAGGACGTTTTCAGAGCCACAGTATGCTCTGCTCACTTTTTGTTGAATAAAAGCTAATGTGTTAGTTTGCCTCGTTTTATGTATTTGTTAGGTAAGGTTGCATTTGCATTTAGTGTTTGTTCCAGGCTGCCATCATTTGTTGTTTTGTACATGAGTTAAATGAGAAGAATAATTTATTCCATTTCATGAAAATACTCACTGCATCTAGCAAGTAATTGCAGATGTTAGATGTTAAGCTGATTAAAAACCCTTACTCTGACTAACAGACAAATGTAGCTGTGAGCAGAAAAACAGTTCCTAGCCTTTCGTTAATCTTCCTCAACTGCTATTGTTAACGTACTGTATACTGTAATATACTGTAAACATTTCACAAAACAACCCTATAAAACTGTAGTAATGATTAAATAGAAAAGATTACGTGCAGATTTGCCAGTGAAATTAAATCCCAAACCGATGTATAATAAACTTGTCATTAGTCTGCATGAATGTTTTTGTACTGCATATTTTTTGTGTGAAAATAGCACTGTGCTACTGATGCAGATTTGGTATTAAATGAAGGGCCTCCGTGTGTTTGTGTGTTTACGTGCACTCAGGCAGAAGACAAGGCCGATGTTTTGAACAAAGAGCTGCTGAGCACCAAGCAACGTCTGGTGGAGACGGAGGAGGAAAAGAGGCGACAGGAGGAGGAGACGGCACAGGTAACATCTGCACTCTCTTTACCTTCACCTGGTTAAGCTCAGCCTTTACGGACTGCAGGCCTTATTGGTCATTTGACTCAATGATGTTTGCAGTCAAAGCTTTGTTTATTCCTTATTTTGTTACTATAATACAGAAATATCATGAGGCAAAACATTCCCCTTTTCCACCATCATGTAGTCGATTCCTTTCCGGCTTTCACGCATAATTTAAACTATTTAAACAAAAACTATTTTCTTTGGAAATCAAAAAGTTGGTTCCCACACTGGAACAAAACTATAGAGTTTTTTCCCTGACCTGATGTGGGCGTGTCATATTCTACAGGTTGTTGTGCCATCTGTCTTGATGGTTGACAGTCCTGCTCAAAACTGGTGGAAACACAGATGATACCAAGAATCTTGAGCAGAAACAATTCAATAACCAGAGCTAATATGGTGGAAAAAGGATAATATTAGTTTGTGTCTCCTGTGAAATTAGTAATTAATTACTTAAATATTCTTATTGTTAGACAGTGACCAAAGAAAATTATCAGCAGGTGTCTTAAAATGTCTGTAAATCACCTCGCAGAATACAGAATAACCCTTCATTCACTTGTCCCTCAGATTGTCCCATTTCTCGTTTTTGGAAGTCGTTCTTTCAACTTCAGTGTGCTCATCAGCGTTTAACATATTTGTATTTTGTCCCAGTACATTCCCTTTTAAACCTCAATGATATTCCTTTACTAGACTTGTTATCAGGGTTAATGATAATAAATAACAATTTAAATCAATCTAGTTATCTGTGGTTGTTATTGTTACAACCTCATAAAACATAATTATAAAATTACATGTGAGCAGACATTTACTTTCGCTACTTTCGCTTACTTTGGCACCCGCACTTTTGAGAGTTTCTGAGTTGTTGTTCTGACTGAATTTGTCCTATTTTTCATCATTGGAACAAATTTTTCCAATTATTCCAACATCACATGAAAGCACTATAACACAACCAGGTAAATAGAGCAGTTATGCAACAGACTTGTCTCCAAAATAGGTAACATTTCTCTATTTTAAATAATACCCAATAGTGAAGAAAATTCATTGACTCACAGACTGTTTTTCAACATTTAGGGCATCTTTAAAACACATATCTCATTATAACTACTGTGTACATGCCTTGTGAGTTATGGTTGGTACTGATCATTTAAATTGTCGATATTTATAAAAGTTGTTTAGTGGTCCGTAAAGAGAGACTGATGCAGCATGCATATACTGAGCTGCAGGTGCACAATTATTTTAAGCGTCTGTACAATGAACATGAATTCTTCCCAAGGCCATTTAGCACCCTGATATTTGTGTAAACATTATGTATCAGCACACCCTCCACGTTAATGTATTGATTTCCTGTTTTTGTTTTGTCTCTCTCAGCTGAAGGAAGTGTTCAGGAGGGAGTTAGAAAAAGCGGAGCTGGAGATCAAGAAAACCACAGCGATCATTGCAGAATACAAACAGGTTGGAAATTTTTTTATTTAAACTTAATCCATCTGCTGTAATCAAAATGGAGTAAAAGTAACGTCCATGCTCGCTCATTTGTAGTCAGTGAGGTGGGCATCAGACTTTACAAAACTCTTAACTGCAATGAGTTAGTTTGATTTAGTTTTTTGTAAATTATTCACACTTATTTTTATTCTGTGAGAACTTTTCACCTTTGTTTCTCCAGGTGTTTTGTAAATAAAGTTTGTATTATTAGCCGTGACAGGAATAACTTTAATATTAAAAGTAACATGTCAGCTTCACTCTAACTCTTCAAATCCAACAAGTACAGTATCCAAAAGGTATATTATTGTTTTAAAATAATTTACTGCTACAGACAATTAGCATTTACATGGAGTAACAGGCTAATAACCACTGAGCATTAGTCGATGTAAAACCCACATAAGATGGATGAAGATCAGGGTGCTCGGTTAAGTTTTCCTGGAGAAACGCATGCTAAGGATTCTTCAGTGTCTCTCTTATCTTGTAGTTCAAATGAGGCATCTCTTATATAACCTGACTTCCTCTCTGTGTTTCAGATCTGCTCCCAGCTGAGCACCAGGCTGGAAAAACAGCAGGCGGCAACAAAAGAAGAGCTGGACATCGTCAGGGTGAGATTAATGCACAGCAACTGCAAAATGTTGCAGATGCAGGTTAGGTTTTCAAGCTCCTAACTCAATCCACAGTATGTTGCATCACAGAACAAAGGGCTTTGCAGGACTATTCTGTCATTCAGTTAAGTAAAGATAAGCCCAGATTGGTACATTATTACACCCATAAGACCCTGATTGCACAAATTATCCCACACAGTTTAGCCCTTGTCAAACATGTGATGTTGCTCTTTGAGGGTGTGGCAGTGGATCTCTCAGGGCTGGATAAAGACCATGACATTCTTCCTAATGTAATGTGTTGCCAGTTGAAATGTGAAGTTGTAGTTGGGACATTTAACAGGCAGGATCTTTCAGAAGAGAGACGCAGTAAATGTCAGTGTTGGTGTACTATGAGTGACTGCTGTAGCAGGTGAGCTGCAGCGGAACTGTGTATTACTTTTTTTGTACTCGCAGAGATTTTTGGGTTGTAGACAGCAGGGCGGAGCTGTGCATCTAGTGATGATGAAATGGATGAATTGTGAAAATGAACTTCCCCTTGAGCAATGAGTACATGACAGAGATAATCTATTAACTGTTTTAATGAGGCTGCTTGTGAGGTCCTGACAACAGGCTTCACTGTCAGTCCCCATGCATAGAATATGCATCTGCTGTTTTGATCACAAGGTCTGAATCAGGATTCAGAATGTGTGCTTTTACCTGAACCCACATGTCTATGTACAGTAGTTTCACCCACCATCCTCTTGTGTGTCCCTATAGAGTAAGGTAATGGGCTGTGACCACTGCAGGGACCTTTTCAGCACCTTGGGGACCCTCCAGACATCGTCCCCCGGCAGGGACAAGACATCCACCGAGCCGCTGGACGAGGAGAAGGATGGACTGAAGGAACAGCTGAGGACGCTGGAACTGGAGCTGGCACAGACCAAACTGCAACTGGTGGAGGCTAAATGTCGCATCCAGGTCAGCAGGGGAGGGATGGTGATATCAAATAAAAACTTTCATAAAGATCTAAGTCAGTACAATGTAGAAGAAAACTCTAGAGAATGTATTATAATAAATGTTACTTTGTTACTTCAGTCCTGGATTTCAGATACGTTTTTAAACTATGCTCATAATGAAATAAAAGTATAAACTAGGACACCAAGCCCAGTTTCGCATAACAAGACTTAAAGTCTACAACTATAGGCTAAATGCTAATGTCAGATGTGCCAATATAAACATGCTGATGTTTAGCAAGTACATTAAATATTAGCATCTTAACTTAGTTTAGCAAGTTAGCATGCTTACATTTGCCGTTGTTGTACACATGAATGAGAATTGCGATATGCTGTCATTGACTTTGTTTTGTCACTATTGAATTTCACAACCATCGACTGGATTTTAAAATTTATGGCATTTATTTTGCCCCAATATTAGCTAAAGTGATAGCTAACTTTGTACTATATCCCCCCTGTGACTCGGACACTCTAACATTAAGAAGGATACACACAGTCCATTAGGTGTATCAGAATGTGCATTGAAAAGACTGTATGCATTTAAATCCTCAGTTGTCATTTAGTCCTCATGTATGATTTGAGATATGTTTAGTTGCTTGATGGTCTGGCGATAAAATACAGGACTACATGATAAATGAACAGTGTGTTAGATTAGTGATTCTCTAACTGTGGTGTATGAGCTCCACCTGGTGGCACACAAGAGCCTCACTGAAATAGCACCCCAAACTGACCATGAAACTATAAACTGTCAACTGATTTAATTTATTGCAGACAGAAGTTATAAAACACACATGTTTTCACATCACATAAAAAGTAGTCGTCATTTGTTTTGAAAAAAAACTGCTGAGCTACATAGGGTGAGCATGATGTGACGTGATCCATACGTCCATGAACGGGATGACTTGAACTAGTAAGTAAAGTCGCAGTCACTTACACAGTCAGATTCTGACTTCACATATTGAAATGACTACAAAGCCAAAAAAAACAAAACAATTGAGAGGTAGTGATGATGCCGGCCCAGGGTAGTGGGACAGGAAGTAGAGTGGGTCGTCCAATAATCGTAAGGTGGCTGGTTCGATACCCTGACTGAATGTGTATGAATGGTTGAATGTGACAAGTGTTTGAGTGGTCAGTAGTCAAGACAATTCTCCCTCTGGACAAATATATGAATCTTGAACTTTGAAAAGCCGATTTCAAGTCCATTTGCCATTTAGCTATTGTTTGTACACAAGGTGGCTCTTTGATTGTTTTTGTTGGTATTTGCAGTTAGTGGTATTCGGAAATTTGGTTTGGCAGTACATGGTCTGATAAGTTTGATAAGTTTGGAAACCTCCGTTTGAGACGAACAAGAGAGAATGCTCTCCTCCTCGCTGCTCCTCTTGCTGACTCTTCTCTGCTCCTCTTGTCACTCTGCAGGAGCTCGAGCACCAGCGGGGAGTCCTGATGAACGAGATCCAGGCGGCCAAGAACTCTTGGCTCAGCAAGACTCTGGGCTCCCTGAAGAGCTCGGCTTCCTCTTCCTCCAGCTCCACGTCCCAGACCCCATCCTCTCCAAAGGAGGGCCCCGTCTAGACTTCCCTCTCTCCGTCTTCTGCCTCCTGCAGGATGCACACTAGAGCTGAGGAACATGAGTTGAAGAAGCAAGCAGCGGAGAAATGCAGTATTCCTTTTTCCAGCCGGTGGCAAAGCAGAGCTTGCCGGCTTCTTGGACTGCAAACAGCTGAAAAGATGAGGGAAGAAACAGGCGGAGGACTGGACCAACCCCCTGTGTTTTACTTGATGTTTCATTTGAGCGAACTGAAAAGTGTCTGTGACCTTCAGGTGATGAGACAGGTGATGGTGAATCATCATGGAGGCTCACATTGATTTAAAATTCAGTGTACAATGCTGACACTGTGGTGTTAGAGCTCTAAACTCTCATTATAACAAAGAGGAATTAACATACACAATGACTTCCGGCTCCACCCTGTGGACAGACATTGCTACTGCAGCCATTTTAGCTGAGAATTCAACCCGCATTCAGTCCACAACTTGAACAGCTTTCAAGAATAGTGACACAGCTACAGCTGCAGAGATATTATACGTTTACTGCATAAAGATATAGTGCTCTATATTAACCATTTTCAGCGCAGCAAAGCCACAGCACTCTGAAAAAGGAATACTGCATTCAGAGTCCAAGAACAACACAGAGTTGTATTTCTTTATAGTAATATAACGTAAAAAATGTTGTCATATAAATATGTATAACTAATTATTGATTTTTTTTTGTAATAATCTTGTACAGTTCTTTAAGAGAAGAGAAAAAACACAAGGAAAAGTTCTTTGTTAATTTTTTTTTTACTGTTTGGAATTTGAATGTCATCTCTCTCAATGTTGACGTACAGTAAGCACAGTGTGTGATCGATGCGGTCGGGTCCAAATGCTGAAAAGCCAAAGTGACAACCTGCCGATTAACGTGGTTAATGTCCCCCCCCCCGTTTCTTCAGTCAGGGGTCAAACTGACTCAAGGTGTTGAGGTGCATGAGTTAAACTCGCTGTGATCTCAACCGAAATACGCTTGTTTTTCTGTGCTGATTCCGTCCTTTTGTCTACTTTTAATGAATCCCTCGGAAATAGTTTAACACAATGTCACATATCCTCAGTGACGATATGAAGTCTCCAAAGTGTTGTTGTTTTTTTAAATGCAGAAGCTACAGATTGACTTTGGCTGTATATTTTTAGTTAATTTTTTTTAAACCACCGTTAAACTTGTTGTTTTAAATTGCACCAACTGTCTGTGGTCTCTGCAGTCATTACTGTTGCCTTCCCTGATTTAGAGGAAGCCATTTCCTGCATTCTGTAATTATGGAGTGTATCCATCTGTGTCTCTGCAGACAACACCCACAGGAAGTGTTGAAAGTCTTCACTTGTTCACACCTGTTGCAGTCATCAAAATTCATTGTGGATACGAGAGTCAGCACATTAAATTAGGTAATCTTATAATGCAGTGTAGGCTCTAAAGTATCTGTTAGAAAGCACAAGTCATCCCTAAGTAAATATATATATTTATTTCCCAATCATTGCCAAACATCATTGCAAACACCTTCTTTGCCCTTTGTGTTGCAATGAGCAAAGCATGTGCGTACCTTAAATCATCTCTGTGTCAATGGTGGTCTTTTGGCTGTGTTACTTAGTCACATTTCAGTATAAACTGTGTTAAATCAAACCAACTAATTTGTTGTATCTTGAAAGTTAGGACTTAAATCAGTTGACATCTTCATTAATGTGCATGCAAATGTAGCGGTTTCCTCTGAGAAGTTAAATTCACATGTTCTTGACAAATTAAGATCTCACTTTTAGTTTAGTTTAGCAAGGTCAAGTGTGAGCAGAAGGGGAGCCTCATGTAAATAAGCGAAAAAAGATCGCAAAGATTTATTGTCTGCACTCCGCCATAAAAGATAGTTTTAATTTTAAGACTTATTCTAAAGTCTTGTTGATCTAAATACCAATAGCAACCATAAAGGATCTAGGTCATAACCAGTTAAAAGCTCATTTTAGTATGTTTAAACTTCTCACACTTATTGCATTATTAGTTGCTAATATCTACAGTAAGTGTGAGCATCACAGCCAGTGACCCAAAGACACTCAGATGATTTTGTTGAATGTGTAAAAAATCAATATTTAACACTCAGTCGAAAAGTTGTGCGTTTTGCTTTAAACACAAAGGAAGAGAGAGCTGTAGTGTAGGTGCCAAATGTCCTACTTGATTCTCCATTCTGGTTGTCACTGAAATCAGCCTTCGGACTCCGACCAAGCCCATGTGTACTTGTTGGTATGTGAGCTTGTGTGTTTTATGGATGTGTGTATGTAGGTGTGTGTTCTGCACTGTTACTCAAGTGGTTGAAGTTGAAACGGTTTCTTCTTCACGTGGCGGCCTTTTCTGTTGATGACTGAAGCCGTTGGCTGGTGAGAGGAAAGCCATCTGACTGCTTGAGATGTCAGAGGAGCGTCAGCTGTGCCATAAAAGCCTCCACTCTTCTCCGTCCGCAAAGGTCTTCCTCCGTACTCCCAATGACGTGAACCAACTTCGGCAACAACCACATCATCTGAGCTTATAGACCGATCTGCTGAGCATCATTTTCAGCAGGTGCGTCACACATTTCCACCATCCTCTAACTGGTGGCGGCGGAGCAGCTCCACCGGAGGAAATGCAACATAATCATAGAAAGGGAGACAAAGGAAGCTGACTGGCTGGATATCATTGCATTCAAGGTGCAAGGACATTCCTTCATTACCTTGCATCATTCTTGTTGGTCACACCTGTGACAGTTACAAAGTCGTACAGGTTAATGTAAACTGTGGCCAAGTTGGAGAAAGCTCCTCGTCTTTTATGTGCACTAAAGCAACATTAACATTTTAAACACTATTTCAAGATGTGTGTTTGTTTGTTTCAATGTTATCCTGATCACGGAGCATAATTATTTTTTAACTGATGATTATTGTCGCTGAAGAGGACAGCTGCCAATTTACAGTGAACTCTAGTTCAGTTAATTTCAGTGATGCACAAAGTGCAGGTGGTGAGTGGGATTAGAGGTGTGATGTGCGTTGTGTAGTTTACAGTTTGTTGTAATTCCACAGTCCTGTTACACAGGGAGGGGCTGCTCCTCAGCTGGTCCGACTTCAACACTGTTTGCTGTACAGTAACTGTCTGACCTGCATTAATAAATTTCAGTTTTTCTGTTCATTCATGCACTCTGAGCTTTTACTGAGTTATTCATTTTCGGAATAATAAAGGATATAAAGAGGCATTCACATTTTCTATTCTCTTTTTAATGAAGAACATGACATCCTGTCAGGCCACAAAGAGATTTTATTAGCTGTGACACAACTAGAAGCACAAGTTGACGTTACGTGATGTGTTATGTTTAGCAGCTACAACAAAATCTAGGAGACAAATATGACCTTTTTTGTGTAACTCTTTAAGATATTAATCAGATTTAGTTTATACATAATCGGCTGTAGAAGGTCTCTATAGTCATGCCGTAATGTGGAAGGAAATAATTACAGAAGAATATTAATTCAAAGCCATGTGGCCCTATATTTTGTACTTTATTACTTGCATAACGCTTAAACTGAATCTGATCTCCAGCAGAAGAGCTTTTGCTTTTGCTACGCTGGTATGCATGCAAAACAGAAATAATAAAGATGACCTGCCAATACAATCCTCTGACCACCTGCAAAGATGTTTTCCTGACAAACACTGTAGGGAAACGGACTCAAAACACCAAAACCCAAAGTGTATGTTGGATTAGTTGGATTAAACCCAAATGGTCTATTTCAATTATCCATAACTTAATTTTGTCACATGTGTACCACGTGAACACAGAGAAGTCATAACTTGTAAATCGCTGACACAACAACTGAAATTAAATTAAAAATGAGGAGAACAAAATGAGAATCTTTTTAAAGGACTAGGACTCAGATTATTGGATTTATCCTATTTGGCACCACCAAGGTTCAAAAATCAGGATTCTTCTTCTTACACAAATCAGTGAACGCTGATAAACTTCTCTGAACCTACTGACTGTGACCGTCATGTCAATCACATGAAACAAACAATACAAGGATAATGGTGTATGACTTCATAATGTCAAATGAAAGAAAACTAGAGAAAATAGAATATTTCACAGCAAAGGGACAATCAGAATGAGAACAGCTCACTAAAGCCAGAAATTGGAGGTGTAGCGAGGTCTAGGTGATACTAGAGGCACTACATCTCCCAGCATTCCAAGGGGTTCTTTGAAAAGACTGAGGAAGAGGAGCACAGTGCTGGTAAATGGATGGATCATGTTGAGGGACATTTCATTACAGATGCTCAGGTTATATCTGCTGCACAGATGCTTCCTATTTCTATTCCTATGTATAACAAACGTTAAATATTTTTTGTCTTCAATGTTGCTGATCTCATCGACGGGTCCAACTCCAACTCCAGGCTGTAGTTCCTTACCGGAACAACACAGGACACATCTGTGGGGCGCCGAATGTAAAGAAAATTGCAGACAGAATGCAGATTTCTAACTGACACATATCTAGATCATTTTCTTCACAGCTGAGACATAAACGGTAAAAATGTCACATGTAAAAAATGTTACATCTAAAAGTGGGGCCATTTGCCTCTCTCTTTGGCGGGGAGGGTACAGACAATTAAGATGAATTTATTACCAAGGTATTTATATGTTTTCCAATGTAATCCCATCTTCCTGCCCAGATCTTTTTTTTTTAAAACTGTCGACTCCATTGTAGGAGATACACTACTTGATAAAAAGTTAATTAATCACAGGGATTAATAACACACTCATAAATGGGGCACCACCTCCGTTGTTTGTTTACTGGGATGATTCGGAGGAAATCATTCCAAACATCTGATCAAATCAATTTCAAATCTTAAATTTTCAATCTCATTATCTGAAGTAGTCAGTTCTTTTACACAGGTTCCTCGATTTCCCCGCAACAAATCAAACTTGCACAGACAACGACATACGGTTATATGGGTTTTATTACCTAAAAGAATGGCAAATTAAGTGTAACAAAATGGTGAATTAAACAAACAAATGACAACAAATAACAGGATGAATTAGTTATACCAAAATGTAGGGTGATTTATCAGCGATGATGGATTTTGTGAAGGCGAGTAATTTAAGAACATTTACGGAGTAAATTTCAAAACTACGGCCACGCTACCTGAATTATTTATTGAGCTTAACCGAGGTGAATCAAAGCTTCAGACAGGCACCAACTCTTTCATGTGTGTGTTCCGGTAGGATACCGGGCTTTTCTTACTTGGTGGTGGATTAATTCCAAGATTTTAATCAAGTGTGATAGCCGGAATCTGGATGGTTAGTCCACGGCGGGAGGAAGCAG
>OMLP01045346.1:0-14482 GCA_900302685.1 Spondyliosoma cantharus
AGATCAATAAAGTTTTCAGATTATTCAAATAATCACACACACACACACACACACACACACACACACACACACACACACACACACACACACAGACTCACAGCTACAGCACACACATGAAGAAACCTCACTAAAGACTGTTGGTCTACTCCTTCACCGTTAAAAAAAAAAAAAAAAAAAAGTTTTTTAAAAAAAAAAAAAAAAAAAAAAAAAAAGCAGCTCCCACCAAATATGCCAGCTCGCTCCGACGGGGAGGTGACAAAAAGAAAAAAATGTTTTCAGATGATGTGAAAACTAGCCGGCTTAGTTACACACCCTTAGACACACATGGTGAGAAAGGTGAGGGAGTGAATAAAAAAAAAAAAAAAAAGTGCAGGGAGGGAAAAAAAAAAAGGCCTCTGACAAATTCAATTTGCAAGGGCTAGAGCCAGTGCATGCAGACAGGCCTATATTAGTATTACTCATATGATAGAGCAGCCCATCCATCACACACACAAGGTAGAAAATCTAGAGGAGATGAGAGGGAGTAGGATGAGGAGGAGGAGGGGGGAGGGTAGAGGTGATGTCGCATCTGAATAGCATCCGCCGAAGTCTGAATGGTAACTTTTATGCCTGCCGCTTCTGCTCCGGGGGCCAGTTTTCTTTAATCCATTGTCTCTTCGAACCATCTTTGAACGCATGTAAATATATGCGCCTGTGTCCGCGTGACGGAGTGTGTTCATTACCACTGACCTCGGGGAGGGGGACACACAAAGATTATTAGAGCTATTGTTTTGTGAAGGGCAAAGCCGAAGGTTGCAATCGAGTCCGTCTCCACCTTCCTGTGCCTTCTGGGGGAGACGTGACGTAACGAGCGGGGATGGATGCGGTCGGAAATACATTTTACTGTATATTGCCATTTAGGTCACTGCTCCCTAGACTAAGCTTTCCCTTTCTATTCCTCCTTCTCTCCTTCACACAAGATGTCTCACTCTGAACCACGGTTAGAAAAAGAAAAAAGGAAATGTGTGGAGAATGTGCATCGTATTTAACACCTGAAACTGTAGACCGAGACGCTGAATATAGGGGAAAGTAAAGGCCATTACGCACTGCAGATGACTTGTGCAGCCTGAAATATATATATATATATATATATATATATATACATATATATATATATATATATTTTTTTATGGATAGTTATTTGAACTTCGACTCCGGTTATGGCGAACCTTTTCCGAGCACTTCCAGGCAGCTGAAGGCTTTAGGTGTTGATTTGCAAACATTTTTGAAATTTGTCTGTGTGCTGGATAGAACACTTACAAAAGGGGAAGATTAATTTAAGTTGGAATAAATCCAACCATAAAAAATACAGGCCAGCTCATAATAAATGCCCTTATTCCCATTTCTTCCACTTTGCTGTTCTTACAGTTGGCTATAAACTATAATAAACTGCAACACTTCCTGTCCGGATCTTCCACTTTTATGTGACACAGTCAGAGTTTTTCAAAGACAAGTGTCCATACAAACATTAAAATGTATTTTTCATGCTGTAATTCTTCATCCTGTTCATTTAGAGATCCCTTAGTAATGCGTCTCAGGTGTAATGTTAATGTGTACAAACTTCCCTCTGTTTGTCATTACACACTCTATGGCAGCAACAAAGAGTCACTGTCCAGGGAAGCACAAAGCAGGAATTTTACACTAAAAATACTTTAATTTAGACTTCTGAAGCCTCTAATTAGAACCACAGCAATGTTTGAATACATTCTGGCGCAAAAAAAAACTCCAACCTTTTATCATTTCCGCTGAACGTGCTTCGGGAAGGGGTATTTTTTTTATGGCCAGGAAGAATGGCGACGGATGATTACTGTTCACGCGGACGCCTGATTATTGTTTTAAGATTGTAAAATTATCCTTTAAAGCCAAAATAATCCCCGGTAGGGATTATGTCCTAATGTAGTTAACACTGCTAGGATAAAATGTTGCCGGCGAGTGTTTCTGCAAACCACTGATATCACAGTGATGTCACGCGCTTAAGAGGTGGTTTTGCAAAACTGAACTGCAGATCAGAAAAATGGAGCGACGTCTATATCGATAATGGTAAGATATAAAACAGGTACGTCGCTATAATATGCCTGCTGTTAATAAAGGCTGGAGTCTCTCTGCAGCCGAGGCAAAAACAGTAAATGTTTGTTATGGTGTGTTCCCTTTTTCCCTTCACATCCCTCATCCCTTTACTTCCACTCCCATGGTGATGAACGCTATCGTCATGGCTACCTACGCTCTACTTCACAGCGAGCATGGAGCGAGGGGCCCGTCATGTGTGTGCCCCTGGGGGTGTGCGTGTGTGCATTTGCGTTTTGTGTGTGCATTCGTGTGTGTCTCGATGAGTGAATATTCCTTAACCCCTGCCCTACATTTAGACGCCGTTCTCCTCCATGTGTGTCCTTAAACTCCCCCCTCTCGTTCGGTTCTCCTCAGTCTGGATATTTTTAATCATCTGTTCGCCGCATCATATCTCAAACTGGTGCCTTCTGCACATAATTAATGAATGAATATTGCAATCGGGCAGAGAGAAAAAGAAGGAGAAATTAAAAAACCTTCTTTTCTTTACTCTGCGTGACTTTCTTCAATGTACCCTCTTGTGAATCTGCTGCAGACCAACACACACACACACACACACACACACACACACACACACACACACACACACACAGGCACACACACACACATGCACACACACTCCCGGTGGGTGAGATTGCTTGGACACCCAAATGTCAAGGTCACCCTCAGAGTTCAAAAACCATCACTTTGTTTCCAAACCGCTCCTCAAATGAATCCTGATAGAAGTCACTAATGCAATCAACCTTTTAGCCTCAATCCCAAACCTCCATTCTCCACGTGGGCCGGCGTGGACTCTGATGGGGCAGAGGACAGTAACGTTCCCCCCCTTGACGATTCATGAGACCGCGCAAAGATAAAAATCAATAGGAAAAAAGCATGTACGCACCCTTGCGGCGCTTTGGTTGGGGACATTTGTTCGACTTTTCGATCACTCTCGCACCCGTAAGACTTTCCTTAACCCCCGACCATTATTTTACATCAAAGCCTGGTTAAATTGTGCTCACAAGTGGCAATTTCTGGGGTCTCTGATCTTGGAGTGTCACAGGATTCTTTTGGACCCATATGCGGCACAGAGAGCTGGACACACACACACACACACACACACACACACACACACACACACACACACTAGCGCAAATCTCCGCCTGCTCGGTGTCACAGCTCCGTTTGAATGGAGTGTTTATTGGCTCTCGCTCGGTCTGCAGTAAATCCTCCCAAGAGAGTCCCTGCCCCCTTCGGGTCAAACTCCTATCAGCGCTGCGTTTGATCTGAGGTCTGTGCAAGAAAGACACTGGGAAACGGCGCTGCTTGTAGGAGTGATACTGACATCAGGACACTTCAGGTATGGGCTGTTATGTTTGAAGCAAAAACAAATGCCCCAGAGCTGGGGTGTAAGTTTGTGGCAGAGGAGGTAATTAAAAGCAGATTCGGGTGTCTGAGTTTATGGGAACACCAGGGGGCTCACGGAATAGACAGACAAATAAGACGTCCCACCGAAATGACAAAAGCCACATGAAAACATCAAACGACGCCAGGCGATATGAATCTAGCGGATGAAATCTCGAAGTGCCTACATAATGTAAGTGTTTGTTAGAAAAGAGGCAGAGAAAGCGAAAAAAAACAACATGGAGTGGCGTGTGTGTTCCTGTGTGTGTTTCTCATTAATGTACTTTTGCGCCAGCGGGGCCCCACATTGATCTATTACAGAGGCTTGGCTCTCAATTTGTGGTGTTTCTCCAGCCTATATTTAACAGCAACAAAGCCAAGACCCCAAAAACCACAGTTCCCTCCCACTCAATCTTACTCCATTTTACATCCACCAAAAAAAGGCTTCTACTTTTATCTCCAGCAATTCATCTGGGACACATACGAGGAGGACCTTTTCTGGAAAATAAACAAGTGGTGAAACGGGCTATGTAGCCCCCTCCCCTCTCTGCTCCAGTATGATTTTATACCCAAAGAAATGAAGGAGCCAAGCCGTTTTTTTTCTCATAACAACCTGCAGAATATAAATAGACGCTAAACCAGCGTTGAACCACACGGCTGGGTGGATATACTGACATTCACTGTGGTTAGATAGAAAGGATCTTACAGGACATGTACAGTGCTATAACACAGCTCAGCTCTGATGTATCACATACAGTTCAGTACACTATAATAACTCCTTTGTTTTTTAAATCTACTGCTGAGGATAAATAGGCAGTGCACCGTGTTGTCCATAAAGATGGTGTTAAATCAACATTTTAGAAATGTTCATGCAATCTACCTGATGCTCTGAAATTGTTTACTGTGCGACCGAAAAAAGATGTAATCAGTGTACAATTACAAAGCAGAAGCTGGTGACAATGGAACGTGTGTGTGTGTGTGTGTGTGTGACTGAAATTGACACCACATCAAGCCTTAAATTCGTGCCATTTTTTTTCTCACACTTTATGACGGCCCATACTAGAGTCAAACTTCAACATAGTCTCCATGACGTCACCTGTGAGGCATTGTGAAGCTCAGCTCTGGCTCTGGCCGTCGCCATCTTGACAGTATCAAACTCCTGCCTGATCAATTGGTAAATACGTCGTCTCTGGTGCACGTTTCTTTATTTTTTGTGATCACTGTTGTTCACGTCCCCTGTGAAACCAAAAGTGAATGTTGACTTGTTATTTCTAATCCAAAGCATGATCTTTTTTTCCTAAACCTGACCAGGATGTTTTGTTGCCTTAACCCAACCAAACTTTGACCGAAAACTCTTTAATTACCTGAAAACAACAGAAAACTTTTCACTTAACTGCTAGAATAGATTGAAGTCAAAGAAACAATCTGTGTGAAATACCGCCCGTTTAGTGAGACCTGACCTGAGGCAGGTGAGATGAAGCCCAGTTGGTGACACTTAGCTCGACAGCTAGTGATTAGCTGTCACAGAGGGCACCCACGCTCTTAATCATGCATAAATTTAAGCCTTGATACAAGCAAATTAAATAAGGTTGTCGTAAATGGTGAAATTAGCTAAAGACACCCAAACAGTTGGCTGTTAATGCTTATTTTTTTGTTGGTCTATGGGGACTGACCGCTTTTGGAGCCATCTTCAAGTTTATTGAAGTTGGCTTCGTTGTTTGGCCCTGGAGGTTGCCACTTGTGACGGACATGCAAAGCAAATGCGACGCAAAGACAGCGTTCTACTAGAAGGATTTGCTGTTACTGGCTTGTTGCCTTGTTGGGCTCAGCTAAACCGAATCAGACACAGATAGTTGGCAGCTGCAGGGTTTGGTGAGTAGGCAGGCTATTGCAGTGTGTGTCTGTGTGTGTATGACCGACTGCTGTGGGGTTCAACTCTGTGACCTTTAAGGAACAGGATAGTCACTCTGACTGCTGCAACATCCCGCCACATGTCGAAACGTGTGCACGACAGTGCTCCCAGACGCTGTTAATGCCCAGGTTTGTGTTGGCCATTAGAGCAGCAAACACTGTACTGCGAGTTTCTTAGCTCTGTTATTGCTGGCTCCTTACCGTAGCTTGAGGTTAACCTCAGGGATACAATAACAAGAAAAAAATATGAGGCAATGTCCGTGCACACACACACAGTATTTCTTCTCCTCTCATCTGTCTGCCTTTCACTCTCTCCTCTCTAAAGCCACATCTCCCTTAGTTAGACACATGTGCACACACACAGACGCGCACATGCACAGCCCTGACTCTCCTCACACCGTGCCCTGCAGAGAACTTGATGACTTCTGCTACATACCTTTTTTTTTTTTTTTGTGGCCCTAAGAAAAATGGGATTCAGTCACGGTGCATACATGCTCACAGAGGCGTGAGCGATGAAGAATGAGACCGCGTGCGCTGTGTGTTCATCAGACGCGTGGAAGTATCACAATCCCTCTTGATTTACATACTGATTTCAGAGTAGCCCACTACACTTAATGAGCTGATTTTAATTTGCACAGTGACATATGAGCTTACTCAACTATTAAGCAGAATTTACATGTCATTAAAACCGGGCGAATTCGAGTATGTTAGTCACTTTCAAGTTTGGACTACATACGAGCTGAATTTATTGCTTTTTTCCAGCAACTCTGAGACAGTAAAAGGCCAAATTACGAGGGTTATTTAAAACTGACTTTAGTGCAACCGGCGCCTTGATGTTTGCTCACCCGTCACAGATTTGGATCTATTTGATGTGTTTCTTGGTGCTTTAGTGGAGCCTGGACAATCCAACTGCTCCGTGGTCTTTCCAATAACCCGAGGGTTGTACGGGTTTGTGTGTGTGTTTGTGTTCCTGATCTAATGTGGCATCTAAAGGGATGCGACAGCTCCCGGTGTCTGCAAAAGGGATGCTGGGCTAGTCCTGCGCCAGTGTGGAGGTTGTTTACACCCTGAAATGTGAAGCATCACACGAGGAAGGAATTGGAAGGAATTGGACCTGGCACAGAGGGTGATGAGATTTGACAGCTTTCGAGTGTGTTCTTTGTTTGTGTGATTATATCTTGTGCCCATGAAAAAAAAAACAAAGAAATGTGCAACTCTTTTATTGAGTCTTTCATTGGCTTTGAGCGCAGTGTTCATTCACTGGCCTGTGTTAATTAGGGCAAAGCCTAGATTATCTATAGATGCATGTGCCGAGCCGAGGCGATGCAGACGTCGCTCTGTCATTGGTTAGAAACTATGGGCTGAGGAGGAGGAAGTCCTGCTGCCTCGAAGGACTTTACCCCATATGTGAATGCTACAGATGCACACTCAATTTCAATCAGTTCATACAATTAACAATAACACCAGGCTATAAGTAGCACAAGGGACATTTTTAACTCTAAAGCCAGTTCCTTGATCCCACAGGAAAATATACACAGCCTAGAAAATTAACTAGAATGGCGCTCATTAGAGCTCAAATCGCTGCCAAGGCCCAACTTTAATTTCATCAAGCTAAATCCAATATCAAAAGCCCTGTATCACCCACAAAATATACTCACTCTCACTCACAGATACCAGCCACAGCTGATTTTTTTCATCAAAATTCAAATATTATTGCCTGAGAAAGTGGTTAATGGTGTCAAATCTAGGCTGATACCATCCTCCATCCAAATGTTGTGGAAATCAGTTCAGTAGACCAACCAACTAACAAACCGACCAACCAACCAACTGACCAACAAATCAACCAACCAACCTACCAACCAACAACCAAAAGGGCACAGGTGGAAACATAACCTCGACAGCAGAGGTCATTTTTGACAATTTCCATATGCTCTGTTAATGCATAGCTGATTTATTCTTTCTCCCCGCTTTCATTCTTTTCATCTTTATTCTTTTGTGATGAGCCAAACCGGTAGTCTATGCCTCCAGTAACCACTCAAAGAAAGAAACCTGAAGGGTGGTCTCCCATTACTGGGGCAGACCAGATGAGTAATGTCGTGCTAATGCGGACCAGATGTGTGTGTTTTGCCCCAGCACGGGTTCACTGCAGCGCGGCTGCTTTTTTATTTGGATGGTGGGTTGCCGGCTGCCGTATGATCCAATGAAAGCACACCGACCGAGATGGGAAAAGAGTTTCACTTTTGCCGAGGGTTCATTTGTTGCTATTCCTGTAGTCAGACTTGCTCTGCATGATCAAAAGTCTGGGTGCTTAATGTTTTACCAGAGACAGCTGGGAGGGTGTCTGTGCATGTGTCTGCTCGACGGTGTGCGTGTCTGCGTGTCAGTGTGTGTGTTCAAATCATTCCATGTTCGGAGGAGTGCTTGTGCGCCTACAGTTGGTTTCTGTGCAAAAAGAAGACAGATGACAGTAGGAGGAGCCGCTCTGTTAATGTCTCGGTGGAAGACTGAGGGTAGAATGAGGTCATGGAGGGGTGGGCAGAGCTCAGCGACAGCGGCTTCATTAAACTGGGTTTAACAAAGCGAGGGGAGGATGACAGGAAGACGAGCACCCGCAAAGTTCAAATAGAAGTACAAAAGACGATAAAAAGACACAAGAATATCGTCTGTGAGTCCGTGATGGTGAAGCGCCAAAAAGTCAATGATCGCATTAGGTTTATCTTTATCGCATCCCCGTTACCTGAATCTCACAGGGAAGACGTTGGATTAAAACACATACACCTGCTTTTTTGACTTTGAATACTTTAAATTCTTCTGAATTTTTTTTTTGGTTTTCCCTGCAAGTTTTTGATTAATTCAACAACACATTCGTTGCCGTTGTTCCGTTACGCTTGAAGTTGCGGTCTCGCATCGGGGGAATGCTACAAACAATTCCGTTTAGGACTCGTTATCAAGCAGAATATGACTATGAAATATAAGTCAATGTGAAAAACTACTGACTCAAAGATAAATGTTTAAGCTTTTGGGATGTCTGGCATCTGAAAGGTATTCGTGTAATGTTGCAACAATCATCTGCAAAAGTGAATAAACAAGAGCTACCGCGAGCTCAGGCGGAGTCACTCGAGGCGGGTGAACACGACAGTCAAGCTTTGAAATAGAGCTGTTCACTTCTCATTTCAATAATGTCAAACAATGTGCAGTGCAAACGACTTCCTTATTCTTTCCTGTTGACCAAATATTGGTTAGTAAGTGTGTGATGTTGAAAATTGAAATTCTTAATGGTGTTAATGGGTGTTGTAGTCAAAGCCACAAAAACAGAAACCAGGTCATGATCAAGACCAGAGTGTATCAAGCCTGAGACAAGACTAATACCAAGGCAGGGCGAGACTGAGTCAAGATAGGGTTAGGCGAGTTCCGCACTGTTTTTTATGAGCAACACATACAAACAAACGCAAGCATTAGGTTTTCTGGGTGACTCCTGCCTCTTCTCATGGAAACCGTCGTTAAGTACAGAATGTATCAAACAAATAAATAATAAAACGTGGTTGAGTCCTAGACGAAACTGAGACCTTCCTGATCTCGAAGTGCTACAACTTTACCTTTGAAGCAAAATTGGCCTAAAAAACGTTTTGCGCTGACACTACGATCCAAAAATTAGCAGTATTACTGGCGTCAATGACAGCTTAGAATTCAGGATAGCAGGAATTTGAGGGACTGCCTGTGAGTTGGTTGGAGAGAGGAGGTGTGAATGACAGAACCCCAGTTTGAATGAAATATTGAGCTGAGAAGTAATGGTCAGACTTTATTTTGATAGCTCCTCTCCAGAAACCAAAATTCCTAGCAAGCATTTGTAAAGATATTCACTGAATGAGGGTAAATCTGAGGCTCTGTGTTGGTGTTAGAAATAGGGTCAGTTCGGGTTGAGGATTTGACAGCTGCGCCAGCTACACAAGATAAGTTGTCTGAACTGCGCTCGGCTCTGGATTGTGTACGGAGTCTGTTGGGAGCTCTCATGTCAATGCTCAATGTCTTCACATAATTGCTGTTGTTACACTCAAAATGAAAAAAGCACCAACGCATACATATTTTTAAACAAACTAATGCTACATCTCTGGAAAATCAGAGGCATTTTCTCAGTGTCGAAGCTTCCTGGCCAAACAGATATATGCAATCAGACTGGATCTGATTCATAAGGTCAATGTCTAACATGGTTCAAATTCAAAATTATACAATTTTGAAAGTAGCAAAAATAAGGCAGCGCTTGGATCAGCCAATTGTAGAAACACAACGGCTTGAACCGGCTCAGTTTTGTTGGGATTCATGTGTGGAGTCAGAGTTTGGGTAATGAACAGACTTGCAAAAAAGGGTGAAAAGTTAAAAGCCAACTACAAATAGGAAAATCTCTATTTATTAGAACAGTTTGAATATACACATATTATATATATTATATTTGAATATGCAATATGCATATTCATATTGTATCTAAAATGTAATCAAATGATATCTAAAGCTGCTGTAAGCATTGTCATTGTTTTAGCTAACTTCCTGGCTGTCTTGCAGTTTGCAATCCCCTCCCCTACTTTCTATGCCACCACATGAACGCCAGACACAGCAGCACACATTCATGGGCAGACAGGACCGACTGGAAAAAGATGGCAGGGATACCGGGAAATGTATTTTCTCTGTTCCTGCACGAGCAGGAGGAGGAGAGACATGGGTTACTGACCAAACACTCTATCACAGCGATAACTGTTGGAATATCAAGCTACTTAACACAAACAATGCATCACTTACAGCAGCTTTTAGTTATATCTTTTGCTAGACTTTTCTATTTTATTATGTCACAAAAGAAGAGGGCTGTTGCTCTATATTTCAGAAGAGGAAGTGAAGTAGACTAGAAGAGGTTCGGTTGGATTACAGCCAATTTCTTTTCTCCTAAATTTAGCATCATCTGCATGTAAACGAAGGACAGCTGTATAGAAAACGAAACAGAGAACTAGAAGGCCAATGCAAAAAAAAAAGAAAAAAAAAAGGAGGGAAATAGATTTGTTTGGAACACCGATGCATGAACTCTCCTGAGTGATCTAAAAAAATGATGGAGGGGACAGAGCGAGGAGAACTCACATGGCCTCACGTTGGTCCTTGTTTACTATGAGACACAACAATTACTTCTGCAAAGACTTAATAGGAGGAAATTTAAGTAGTTTAGCAGCTAATTTATTAAGTGTATTTATGCAAAGCAGGATGCGATTTTTCTAATTTAAATACCTGGGGCAAAACCGTGGAGTCTCAAAGCGACAGGCAGCGAAGGGGCGAGGGGGGAGACTGTGACTCCCCACTGTGCCATCTACCAGTACCAAACAAGCCCCCAGAGGCCACAAGAGGATAACGAATAATAAACACACATTAATTAAATCAATAGACATTAAAAGGGCTCCCATATACACAGGAAATATCGTCACTTCATCTCTATTAAAATGTGCCCCGACTAACAGTTTACCAGAAGCGCGCTGAAAAGTCGAGCCCGTGCGCTCAGGTTAGCAGCAGATGGAAGTCTTCAAAAATGCGACTGCCATGAGTTCGCGTCTCCGATTACATCATTGTCCTGATTCAAAGTTTAATGAGTTTTCTTTTTTTTTTTTTTACACGACGCCTCCAGCTAAAACTTTGGGGAAAAAAAAAAAAGGCACAAAACTAAATAGTGCTTAAATGATTGTGGAAAAAAAAGGAAGCACTGATATCAAAAAATAGATGGCAGGGACTTATATAATGGAGTAGAGCGGGCAACGGAGGAAGTAAACCACGGAAAAAAAAAAACCCTTCATGTGCTACCAGCAGCAGGGATCACATGAGGCTTTTAAGCTGATAACAAGTGTAGCCTACTTGGAATCAACACAAGAAAGACAATGTTAATCCAGACTGTTGATTAAGCTTAAAATCTGTTGAGACAAAGTTTTAACAAAAGTCTTTTGGCAGAAAACGTATTTTTCATTGGTTCCAAGATCTGATTAGGATGGCAACGCTCACTGGTTACCACCTGGTGTTTAAAATTGCCACTTGCTAACATCGCCATTGTATTAAAATGAGAACATAGCTCCAAGTGGGAGCAGCTAAAAAAGGAAAACCCCTGGCCATCTTTCACATGTGCATCCTGAACTGAACAATTTTGATTTGCACCGTAGCATCCGTGGCAAAAGCCTGCAGAGCACAAGTTTAGCTCCGGGAACAGGCAGAATGGATTCTTGGAAACACAAGAAAAAAGGAACGTGAAGAGCGCGCTGCTTACTCCTCGCTTTTGGGCAGATAACACTGGCAGTGATAGGAAAGCAGGAAGGGCCTCTTAGGTTTTTTTTTTTTTTTTTACAAGGGTTTATTTGCTGCCGAGATGTCAAACTGTGTGCTGTAAAATATTGCTTAGTGATCTCCTCTGGTTAACCCATGTTCAAAGAACCCGAATTGGACTCTCCCGTTTCGAGTGAAAATGTATCTGTGATGGCTCTCGGCTAGAAAACCTGCCAGAACTGCTGGACCTTTAAACTTCCTGGCAACGAACGGACGGACATGGTTTGAAATTTTTCACAGGAGGCGAGCGAAAGATGAACCGTAGCTTGGCTTTGCATTTTTTTTTTTTTTTTTCTGCCGACATGAATTATTCTGAGGGCGCTTGAAAAAGTTGAGCTTTAACTCAAAAAAAGAAAAAAAGTTTCTAAAACAGGCTCAACGTGGACGGGTCATTATCGCACAAATAAACAGTGTGTGTGTGTTCCCATCACTCACAAATCCATAGCCCCTCAGAGTGGAAGGTTTCCCCGCAGTTATTGACTCACCTGGAGACAGAGACAGAGAGAATGAGAAGGAAAAAGAAAAACAATAGTTAACACCACTTAATGCATCAAATCCAAACAATTAATCTTCCCCATGTAATCACCACCACTGGTTTTAAAAGAACATTATAAAGCTATAAAATTGAAACTAAATGTATGAATGCACACTACTGTACGGGCATTTACATTAAAAATGCATTCACACTCACACAGTGAGGGTCTCCTCTCCTTCATAACGGAGAGTAAACTGTGTAGGAGGATTGACAATCCATCTTTTTTTCTTTTCTTTCCCCGCTGAGTGACTGATACAGAGTATAGAGGGGGTGGAGAGTGTGTTTATTAGGAAATAGAGGATGCACGCGTGTATATTTCCGTACGTGTGTTTCAAAGGGACGTGCGCAAGAGTGCAAGTGGGCGGACGAGATCCCGGCATCCTGTGAAACGCTGCGAGATGCGGTTTCGCCGTCAGTCACCGTTGGCAGCTCCTGAACTCGCCTCTATTTTCTGCCTTTTAAAACAAAAAAAAAAAATAGATTTCATCGCGTTTGACTGTATTTGCAGCTATTGATAACAGATTGCGCGACATAAATGACAACTTCAATAAATCCATTAATGACAAATCTCTCGAAAGCCTGCCTCCGCTTGCTGTTTAAATGGCTCACGAGCGTGTGTGTGAGGGAGGGAAAAAAGGGAAAAAGAAAGGTAAGGGTGGACGGAGAGTGAGAGTAGAGGGGTAATGAGCCCTGGTCTGAAGTCAAAAGCAAAGTAGAGGCTCATCTCCTCCAATCAGACGGCAGCAAAACTAATGAGGCACAGAGAGGAAGCCTTAAGAAACCTCACTTAAGCCGCTGTGCCAACCCGGAGCCCGCACATTAGCTCGGGTCATCGACATAAAACCTAACATTAGACAGTCAAACTCACCTCGATGAACAAAGTGATCTTCAGCAGGTGGAAAACAGTTACTTTTTTCCTCAGTAAACACATTAATGCCTCTGTGGATTGACTTTACGTCATCGTGAGCAAACACTGGGCCACGGCTCGCCCCGCTGTTGCTTGGCTGCCGCGCAACGAGCTGGGCTCTAACTGCCGCAGTAACCGAGTAGCACATCCCGAGGTGTGCAGCTGCACTGACATGGATTAAGACGCACTAATGTGTTAATGGATGCTTTACCCATCAAGAAGCATCTGGAGTAAGTGCTGACAAGGTGAAAGTGAGTGTCCGCGTGTTGTTGGCGCATGTGTGTGTGTGTGTGTGTGTGTTCAAATGCGGTCAGCAGTAATATTTCAGCACACGTGCTAACATGCGATGCTGTACGGCAGGAAGAGCAGCCCTCTTATGTCTTGAAGGCATAACATTGTTGATGAGTTTTATTTGTAGCTAGCGCCTACATTACGTCTGAAAAATAGCTATCGCACAAAATGGCAATTTCTACATGTTGCTTTAATATCAAAACTTTGTGAACATGTGGACGATAATATACTTAATGAGCAATACTTTGAGATTCATTTAACAACATATACTTACATCCTTTGCCAAATAGTTACATCATAGTTGTATATGCCGACTCTGTATTGATTTAGAATTCACAGGTTGGCAGTAGAAAGAACTCATCAAGAGCTTTCGCTTGATATATAGCAGGCTCAAAAAGGTCTGAGACCACCGGTGAAAATACTTTTCAGAATATCTTTACTATTTCATATGTTCCCCATTTGCTTTTATGATAGCATGCACTCGAGCTGGCTCGGAGGGAAAGCCTGTGGAGGTCAGGAGTCCTTGGGGCTTTTTTCTGGTCCTTGAGTAGTTCTCGCAAAGCTTTCGCGTGTAGGGCTGCACGGTATTGGAAAAAAATGACATTGCGATTTTTTTTAACCCTGCGATATATATTGCGATATGAAAAAATACGGGAATTTGAATGTGTTGAATGTGTTTTAGAGATATTCTTATTGTTATCTTTTATTGCTTGCTTTTATTGTGCTGGGACCTGAGTGCATGCTGCCTTCTATCATGTGCAAACGTGAACTGAATGACAGTAAACAAACCTTTGAACTTTTTGAGCGCTCCATCTTAAAATGGAACATTCTAGCTTCATAATTACATTAACTAACTAACAATGAGTGATAAACAAGTTATTCAACCTTTTACTCAACAACTGAAAGATTTTACAGCAAAACTAATCATCTTTCTTTTTAATCAAAAATAATTTAAAAAAAAAATAATAATAATAATAATAAGAGCAGCTCTCAGCTCTCAGATTCCTGAG
>OMLP01045347.1:1512-12357 GCA_900302685.1 Spondyliosoma cantharus
TATTGTCTTCCAGCATTGAGTGAAAATAGAAATAATAATAATAATAATAGAAATCAAATAGATAATATAGTATTTAATGGGGCTTTTTTTTAAGGAAAATTGGTAAGGAAAAGAATATAAAAAAGGCTGTCGTTCAGGGGTGCCCTAACCTTTTCCCTTGGAGGATCAAAGCTGAAATTTAATGTCGGGCCACAAGCCAAAAACAAGCTCCTGTTGTGTTGTATTTTATTTTATTGTATTGTACTTTTCAGATAGGATGCCAGGTTCCCTTAAATGAATTAGTTTTCTGTGTCACTCTGCTGACCATGCACAGATAGTACATATTTAGGGATCCTACACTTTTAAAGAGCATTTTTACCTCACAAAAAATAAGACGGCATAAACAGTATTATATTTCTTGAATTATTTATTTGTATATGTTTTCGTTAGAAACATCTGGTGGGCCAAATTGGACCTGTAGTGGGCAGACTTTGGCCCGGTGGCACTACTTTGGGCAGCCCTGTTCTAGTTTGACAGGACCTTTTCTCTGGAGAGGCATGTTGCTGGTTCGATTTGAAATGTAATTGTTTAGTCCTTTGTGGAGCACAAACTTAAGTCATCTTCAGTGTACCAGGATGGTAGCAGCAGTTTCAAACTGGTGATTTGCCGAAAATGTTGACACCTTAAAACAAAACATTCTGCCAGTCATGAAAATCTTCATATATTAATGGTGGGACTGAACATTAAATGCTGAGATGATCTTAGCTTGTAGACTTAATATTGGACAGATCAACTTTAATGTTAGAAAATGGGTGTCCAGCTGTTATCCTTATGATAACCAAATCCCTCTTTTTATCCATATTTAACTTCAGATATGGACCCAGATTAAATGTCCTGTCACAATACACATGTGACGCCACTAGGTGGCAGAAGACACCAATTTCCTCACACTACCACTCACTCTGCATGGATGTAATATGCTATGTCAGGGCCTCTTTGCATCCGCATGATTGTATTTCTTCTGTATCTGCCAGAGTAGTTGGTGTGAATCAGGAGGCTCAAAGTACACATCTTTCTACTGTCAAACAACTGCAGAGTGTTCGTCACTGCCCCTGATTAAAAAGTCACCACTTAGCTTTGTGTTATTTGTGTAAGAGGCTGCGTGGGAGGAAAGTGTTTGTGTGTGTGTGTGTGTGTGTGTATGTCCGGAGGGGTGTCGGAGGGAAGGATGTTCTATTTCAAAGGTACGTCATCAGGCTTCATCTTGGCTTGGATGTGAACTCTGGTCCAACCCAGTACGTGACCAGCACATGATGATGATGATGATGATGATGCAGACGTACAAAGACAGATTTGACGTAAGCACCGAGCGCCCCAATCAGCGTCGACTAGAGGCCTCCCTCCCAGCTCTTCTAAACGAGTAACAGGTTGTTGTGTCAGGATGAAACTGGAGTTGGTGTGTGCTTTTGTGGGGAAGGTTGTGACCTTTGTTGTGAATAAAACAAGCTTTACTGTCACCTTTCCGTGACGTATGCTGGTAGTGTAGGATAAAATGCAAGAGAAGCATGGCGCAGTTTACAGCAGATTTTACTGTGTTCAGGTGAAGGAGCGGGTCAAAGAGTTTATGGAGAAAATGCTCCAGCAGATTGGGACCGAACATGACAGATGGGAGGATGAAACCTCCATATCTGCGCCACCAGAAACCTCTCCTGTCGAGGGACAGGCAGACGACGGTGTCAGGGACATCCCCATCCACGCTTTGGTTGTCACCCACGGGGCCTACATGTGTGTGGCAGTGCGTTACTTTGTGGAGGAGTTACACTGCGCCTTGCCTCCGGGTTCTGACAGGACACATATGTTCTCTTTAAGTCCTAACACAGGTCTGTGTCGGTTTATACTCACCATGAGAGAAGAGCACGACAGGTTCAAAGTGTCAGGGATGAGCTGTGTGTTCATACACAGGGGCGACCATGTTAAACAGTAGGAGCTAAATGAAGAGGAGGTTTAAAGGAATGTATTTGAGAGAACTAAGAGAAGGAAGTGAGACGTACAATGAGAGAAAATCTTCAGACTCAAACAATCAGATTTACAATTTAGATTCATTTGATTATAGGTTTTGCATTTATTTCCATTTGCTCAGTCACAATACAGTTAATTTATTTTATTCACTTTTGAAATTAATGGATGGACAAAGTTTTTCCTGGCTCTTTTAATATAAGCATGTGTATGTGTTTATGTCCCCCCAGAAAAATCTTTTTATAAAAGATTTTTACTCATGTATCATCCAAAAACATTCAAAATTTTAAGAAGGAAACATAAATAGACCTTTATTATTGCGGCTAAATCACTGAAAAAGACAAATCTTTGGCAAAGACAACATGTTCCAGTCACTAAGTCTCGACAACACAACCCGGATGAAGACCTAGAGGTCAAAACATATTGACACATTTTCTCACATTCAGAGGGCCTGGATTGCCTTCTTATTTTAGAAGTACTCTTTTCTTATTTACCAAGAACACCAAACGTAACTTTTGATCTATTTTGAAATACATATACCAACCAATCATCTATTTGTCCTTTAGAATATGTTTCACATTAAAGGTCTGAGCACCTTTATTTAAACTCAGATGGTTAGTGTTGCAGGGCAGTGTCCTCATTACTTTGTCACTGTCTGGCTGTTCATTACCGTAAATGTGGGCGACTTTGAGCTCTAATGAGTACATGTTTCTATTTTTACTCTCCTGAAGTTCATGGATTTTGCGTAGGAACACAGAGCCGGACGGCAGCAGTGTTGATTTTTTGGGAATCAGTGACTCTTTCACTATTGTGAATTAACACTTCGGCCAACAAGGACAAAAGCTTGTCGGGAAGCGAGAGTTCACTCTACGTTTTGTGCTGTAGGGTTCATCCACTGTTTGTCTACTTTCACTCCGCTCCATACCATAATCAAGAGAATGTACAGTCTGTGACTTTTGAGCTGGATTGTATGAGAAAAACTTTCAATGACTGAAAGCAAGTGAAAACTGTTTAGTTTAGTTCTTGTGGAAGAAAATGGAGCTGTTACCGGTTTCTTGTTCATTTTCTAAATATAAACAAATAAAACTACCTAAAAATCAGACGTTCAGTCAAGGCTCGGTCTCATTTGTTCATCCTTGCATGATATACAGGATGTCTTTTAATTTTACATTCTGATTTATGAACATATCAAGCCTTTCATTTCAGCAATCTTACTTCATATACGTACAAGGCCGCCTACATTTATTTCATATGCCATTTTCTATTTGATGTTACTTCATTTGGACTTTGTTCAGCTCTAATATTTGCCAGTTATATAACCAATTGGCTGTGTGCATAATAACCATGTGATATCTGTGGCTTTTGGATTGGTTGGCAAAAGAATTTCATGTTATGCAGTTGTCATGATGTTGGTGGTCAGGAACACTGTAAATGTTAAGTGACTAAAATACTTGATGCGTGATACTCTGACTTAATCTACATAATCTGAACGCAATGAAAATGTGAAAATAGGATGAGAGGAAAGGACAAAATTATCAACAGACATTCCCAGTTTTACTTTTTTCCATCAGGATGCAATGGTTTGCTGGAAAGATTACTTTTATTAGTTGATCTGTAGATATAGATATATGTAGAGTCTTGCGTGAAGCTGTGGTTGAGTAGTGAGATGAATCGATGCAGTTCCCATGTGTCCGTGTCACAGGATGTTCCCCTATGTTATTTCACTCTGTCCTCTTATTCAGATATCCCAGAATAGGCTAAAAACATTTCCCTGTAAATTCCTGTTGTCTAAAATGCAAGGGTAGAAAAAGCTATGTTTGGATAAACACACAAACAATCCACAGAGTAGTTACCATTTATTCATCCACATTAGAAATAACACAACGTGAAATATATAAATAATAAGACATTAGGCTAGGAAAGAAGTCATTAAACACATTTCAATAAATAAATATACCTTTTCATTGCTGTGACTATTGGTGTCCGGCACCTGACATAATTAGATTGTAACAAAAGTATGCACTGGTCGATGTTTGTTTAGTTTCTACACTCCTGCCATGAAGCATTACTGTATCAACAAATTTATGTATAAATATTCATAATTACTCACAGATTACACATCCGTACATATGCAAAACAAACATTGGCCCATCCGGCTCAAGGTTTAAAATTTAACTGACAAAAGCGCTTAAAGGACAGCGGGACACTGGACCAAACTCGCTGCGTGGTCAGGTCAGATGTTGCCAAACTTATCCTTCCATGGCTGTCCAAACAGAAGATCTGTACAGGCGGCTGTGATGTAACACGCTTTATGAGTACGTTACCAGGCATTGACAGTTGAATCAAAACAAATTGTGAAAACAAACAATTTTAGGGTTTAATAAAAATCTCTCTTCTCAGAAGTTGTAAAATATTGAATGCTTTCATGTGGCCTCAAAAGATAACGAGCCACCCTCTCATGTCAGTTTGACTCTGCCAGCTATCTGTGGCCCTCGCTGATGTTTTAGGACAGAGTGTCCTAAAATACAGTATCTTCTCCAACCATGAAGTCAAACATGAAGAGAGTTTTCAGGACAAACATAAAGACTTGCAGCCCCTCTTGACTTCACCCTCACATTGAGAATTAGTCTTGTGGTGCTCGGTCTGCGATATTAGTCTTGACAGGACTGACAGGCCCATTGGCCTGTAAGACCCGCAGGGGGTCATCACACGACGTGATAGTCTCTTTGGAAACAGCGCCGGCCTGGTCCTGTTCAGGCTGCCTTCTATCTGCATCCTTGTGATCCTTGGCGGGATGTGAGGGATGTGACTCTGATCTTAACGGATCAGAGGGGTTCACCTCCTCGCTCCTCCTTTGTCTCCTTACCAAGGGACCAAGGAACCTCTCCATGATGGCTGAGGAGGGCTTGGGTGGTTCTGGGTGAGCGACTCTCAGCTCTGCTCCTTCCAGTTTGAGCAGCTGGCCCGCACTGATGGAGTAAAACACGTCATGGGGATTAACCAGATCTAACCAGATGCGCTGGAAGAGACAGTCTTCTCTGTCCTTTTGCCTCTGTTGGGTAGACAAAAGCAGACAAAAAAAAGATTAAAAAAAATTGTTAAATCTCACAGCACTTGTTTCCTGACTTCATTCAAATCAAGTGCATTTATAGAATACTCACCGAGTTGTACAGCTCCCCCTTAGAGTCCACGCAGAGGAACAGTCTTCTTCTCAGATCGAATATTGACACAAAATTACCTGTGTCTGTTCTTACTGGCAAAATAGCTGTGAGAGAAGAAGGTTTAAACATGTTAGCATCAGTCAAAAGAAATGTCATATCAAAAAGAAATTGACAACGGTTGATATAAGATTCAGTATACTTTTAGAGACATGTTGCAACATGTTCAGATAATGTGTGTTTGCATAGATGACAAGCAAAATATGCATCTGAATGATCTTTGTGCTGGTCTATCCAGAAATATGCCACACTGAATCTATTTCTGACTTTTGTACTTGTGTATACTTATGTCCAACTTGTACTGAATTAAATAGTTTTGATGGATATCAGCATACTTACCCAGAAAGTGTCTGTGAATGTCTTTTCTCGTCGATCCACTCAGCTCCAAGTAGAAACGTCCCGTACCGGCGGATGACTCTGCTCGCGCTCCTGTGCTGGAGCCGCCCTGCTGATGTTGTAGAAGTCGCTCTGGATCCTGGAGCATCGCTGTACAATCCACAGGTACAGACGCATGTACGGCAATCAGGACGAGTGAGAAGAAAGCTGGTTGCATGATCAATGGGGATGCCGTTCTCTCTTTAACCTAACAGCACAGAAGTTCAGGCCGGTATGCTGGGCAGCTACTGGAGGAGGAGAAAGTCCAACAGGTCTATTTAAACAGTGGGTAGATTAACTGGCTAACTCATTTACTCAAATCACTCAAAGCCTGCCTTTTTTTCTGTTAAGGGTTGCTGAGGTGGAAATCCTGCAGGCTCTGACACAGTTTTATCTGTACTTTCGTCACTCTAATGGAAATAAGATTAATCTCTCTGTCATAGATTGAAGCGCAGGCTACTCTTGGTTCAATCGTAAAAAAAAAAAAAAAACTTCTAACACAAAGTTCAAACCTGTAACTCTAGAGGCGGCAGCAGAGGAGAGACATTAGCGGCAGCAGGAGATGTGAAAGGATGATGAAGACTCATCTGACCCAAGAAAAAGAAGTGAGGTAAAAATCTCAGGCTTCACAAACTGCTCATATAGTCTTTATTGTTTGATTGACTTTTATTGTTTATATCAGAATTTACCTTCAGCATTTGTTGTGGACAGAGGAATAACCAACAGAGATAGAGTAGGGGTTCTGGCACACACTTCACCTAACGTGCAAGGAAGGAGGAATTACTAACCGATCAAACATTTAGCAAAACCTCTAGTGTATAGAACTTAATGGCTCTCAAGCTCAATAATGACCACAGGTCAAAATCCTTATTTTAAATGTTATTATTATTATACGTTTACAACCTACGTACAAATTAGTGACATCAAATGTTTAATTATATTCATGATAATTTGATTCTGTTGTGTCACGATATGTTGACTCACATCCAAGGAGAATGACTCATACCTTGCTTATTAATTAACCTCACACACTGTCACTTCCTCTCACGAGGCTGTAAATCTTTCATTTTATAGCCTCATTTTGGTGGGGTTCAGACTTTTACCTCCTTAAAACAAATCTAGATGTCCTGAGCTCCTTCAGTAAGTTTTTGACTAACTTAACAAAGTGTGTATATTCTAAAGCTGAGACTTTGGAGGTGGTTTGTATTCACAGTCCGAGCTGTAACACGTTAGGGCAAACGCCTAAGTAACGACCTGAGAAAGAATATTACAAGACACTGAACGGTTCAAGTTACTCGATTAAAAGATAAGTACCACTTTATGTTACAGGTCTACTATTTCCAAATAATGTCTTGAGACTTTCCTGGAAATAACTCTGTGATTCACTTCTAGTAATAGGTGAAATATAGGTGAAGGGCTGAGTTCTTTTGGTTTGCTGTTTTGAGCTAACCAGCTGTTACTTTTCGCAAGAAGTTTCTTGAAAGAACGGAATAATTTAAACCCTAGTAAATATTCACTCACTCATTATTCAGTCATTATTTTCATCCAGCTGACCCGAACGACAAAACGAATATACTTAATTCAAATTAAGTACTTCATTAAAATGCATTAATTGGTATTGTAACAATTGATCATGTCTTAATTTTACCTATGTTTTAGTCCCAAATGACAAAGTTTTTCCAGGGAAAATACTAGAAATTTACAAGATATTTATTAAGACTAGAACCCATAAAATAAACTGTTGGCGTTATTTGCACCTATTTCTGATATCATTTATTTTCATCTGCGTTTACCCTCACCATCTACCAGAGCGTTGCCTTCTACCTGTTGTCATGTTTCCCCACAAGAGGGCGCCACATACTGACTCTCGGTGCTTCAGTGACCGTGACTTTGGATTGAGGTTTTACATTTTCACACACTCATATAGGGCCCTATTTAGACGGTCCAGAGCGCAGCGTGCTGGTGCGTTAAGGGCGTGTCCAAGTTAATTTTGCCTGTTAAATGGCGGATAACCCTAGCGCAAAGTGAGGCGCAGGGCGCAGAGAGGTGGTATTTGAACTCCGAATTAGTCATGGATGTGTTTTGGGCGGAACATAAATCAAACCATCCTAGGGTCGTCTCCCATTCCTCTTTAGAGCCAGGTGCGCCAGAACCTGGCACATAGTAACCAGTGGCCCCCGTCTCCGCTCAGGGACATGTATGTGATCCTCGGCTGCTGGCCCCTCTGATCCGCCATTTCGCAATCATCTGTCCCATCAATAACTCTGCATGTGGAAAAATAAACTGATATTAAACTGAGGAGGAGGAGGAGGAGCGCTGCTGCGCCGTGTGCGCGGATCTCAGTCCGTTGATCAGGCGGAACGGGTCATAAAATTAAAAATGATCCTGATCAATACCGCTAGCATGTGAGTGTATAAATACATCCTTAATGAGCAAAAATACTAATGACATTACCTACAGCAGCAGCAGCAGAAACCATATGTGTATCTGTACGTTTACACGCGCATTTGCGCACGAGGAACAGCTGGTAAACGTAATGGAGTATTTTAAACTCCAGACTCGTTACCTTTGGGGAGTTTATAACTACAGCTTTTAGTTTTGCTGATTAAAGGTGCCAGGATATTTGTTACACTGACATGACTGCGTTCATGGAAATGTTTAAAATAACTAGATAAATAAGTAGCCTCTTCAAATCATAAAATCAGAGTGTGGCCGGTGTGAGCCCGCCGTGTAGGCGCATCTACTGCGTCCTTTAAATAGCAGGAATCAGACTGCGCCTTTGACTTTAGACCAGCTTTTTGTTGGTCTGTGGCCTTTACTGCTGCCTTAAGATAGCAATCCACTATCAGTGCGCCTGACCACACCTCAACACGACCGGCGTGCCCAGGGGCGCACAGGTGGGCGCAGGTATGTATCACAACGTGCTCCGCTGCGCGCCCAGCGTAAAATAGTTCTTCAGTTCCTACAATAATCTGCGTCTTTCAGGGTGAATACGTATGACGAAGGAACCATGCACATTTTAAAGCATTCAATCACGACAGCTTTTACAAAACGTCTTTTATTACCATCTCAGGAATACAGTTGACTGCTGTGCACAGCACATACGTACAAAAATAAAAGGAAAACCATTTGTAATATAGTATTTTACTTACTCGTCATCATATTTTTCAGAAACAAATGATTGGAGAAGTCTGTTGTTTCAAACTAATTTACAATCATTTCAATAATCGGAACTAAGGCAGAAGGTGAGGTATATGTTAAAAAAGAGGAGGGGGACTCAGAGGAAGCACTCTCCCCTCAGTGCAGGAATAGAAAACTGAGAGAGAAACACAAAGGCTGCCGGCACACAGGGACACACACACGCGCACACACACACACATTCACACACACAAGTCTGATCCCAGATCCTCCCACAGACCTCCAGTTCCCTGTGAACCAACACATTTTCAAACCAGCTGAACAGGTATGATAAGCACAATGGCAAAATCCAGACACTGGATCCTTAATCGACAGGGGTGACTCATACTTAGCCTGTTCAGAACTCCATATGCATAATAAAGGAATCAAGGAAATAAGGGTTAATGTTGAAATGTGATCCTTCTTAACATTAACTACCTTCTCTCGGTTACTGCTACATCATACAACCTTCTCTGCCTTGAAACATGCCAAGGTTGTAGAACTTGTAACAGAGGGATGTTTCCTTTAATTTTTCAATTTTCAAGCATTCTAAATCACACCAAGACACCAAGCTAAATTTCCTTTGGTGTAAACAACGTGTCAGGTGTCCTACTAGAGTAGCCATTGTAGCTTTACATTTCCCATTCTGCCATTCAACTCATTGCTTGCTGTGCTGACAGTGTCCTCTGAAACATACCATGATAAATCAGAAATGACATACAGTAATTGACACACATCGTCATCAAAAACAAGTACTTTTGATCTTGCATGTTAGCTCATTTTGATGAACACGTAGCAAAGGGAAAACAACATCCGCCCCTGCTTAGTAAGTTGCAAATAAAAAATGAAAGAAAAAGAAATTTGCACCTTTTCTATATTTTGACAAATTCGCCAAAATACATCTCCAACCTATTCCTCACCACCACAAAATCAGTTCTGAAAAAAAAAGCTACAGGTGATAATTTTCTGATCAAAGTGATGTGATAAAGGCTGACCAGTCAAACAAAGGAGAGAAAAAAAAATCCCCCATTCACAATAAACATCCTGGGAGTGTCAAGTTGCTCTCTTGGATCACAGTATTCAGTCCACCAGACAACCTCTTTAATTGTCCCTTTCCTGGAAGCATTAGATTCTTTTTCAGTGGCTTTTTGCTACATAGTTACCAGCTCGAACCACACTCGGTGCTTTATTTTTCTCCCTCAGAAGCTTCTGTGTTGCCTTTTTCCATCCCTCTCGTCTTTATCCTCTCCTGCTTGCACAGTCAGACAATGCCCTGTTATTCCTGACTCAAGGTAAATTGATCTGATACCATCTCTACTGTCGCTTTGGCAGAAACAGAACATGACAGGAGCGCGCTCAGTTGGACACACACACACACACACACACATAGACACACACATGCCTACATAGGCACTCATTCAGACAAGATGCTGCACAATCGTCTCTGCTACTAGACATCAGCTGGAGCTTAAAGGGCACGTAAACCATTGCTCACAGACATTTTGTCTGTGTGTTGCAGTAATGTTAGAAAGGGCATGAGGTAAAATATGATAACATAAGCAGTATGTGTAACAACCTTGCCACTCTCTTTTTTTTTTTTACACTCGCCTGACTGGTGGTTTGCTACTTACAGAATATTGCAGGTCAAGTACCAAAAGTGAAATGAAAATCATTAAAAACCAAGCTCAGTCGCACCATTTCAACATTAAATAGACAATAACAATAGCACATAACTAGACGACCATTTTTGTCTTGAGCAAGAAACGGCATAACAGGTGCAAAGCTCCATACGACAAGGGAAAAGTCATTGAGATGGACCAGAAAACACGCCTACATCGGTAACACAAAGCACATCTTTGACCTTGGTACAAAAATGGATCAGATGAGCGGGACAGGAATCCCGGGGCCCTGACCGTCCTGTCTGACAACGACAGACGAGGGGGGCCCACCAGTCTGATGCTCAGGTATTTTACCCCACATTATCCACATCCTCACCAAGTTAAACAAACAACCAGCGCCACATGCAGAGTCCCATATAAGTCCTCTGTGCATCATCGCTACCTTCAACTTTGCTTGCTCT
>OMLP01045348.1:0-12138 GCA_900302685.1 Spondyliosoma cantharus
ACTGTCCCCTCTGCAGACTTTTCATGGTGAGAGAGGACAAGTGCAGCGGCCCTGTCTCACATACCTGCATGCATGTCATCACACGGTTGCAAGCACACATCCCAACCACCACCACCACCACCATCATTATACATAACAATTCAAACTAATTTGTTTTTCCTTAATGTGCAATACAAGGATACCTATTGTTCCAGTCAGAATCAATTTTGTGAACGTTCTCCTAAAATGTTAAGACACAGATAAGGTTTAATGACAATTCACCGGCTGCTTTTTAGCACACGATGTTCTGCTCAAAGTTTGCACTATTAAATTGACACTGACACTGGTTCTTATACCATTCTACACACCTGGGAGCTTTGGTGACTTGGTAAGAAATCAGACTAGCAAATGTGCGGTTAATTGTTAATTGCCTACATTCCGTCTTTTTCTTGCTTGGGGCTGCGAGAAGAATTATTTATTGGTGGCGCTATTGAATTTGCATTATAAACAAGGCTATGTGTGGTTATGTGGCATTTGAAAATCCATCTCAAGTACCATATACCTACTACAAACGCTCGTCGCGATTCAAAAGTGAGACGCTAACAATAACAACTGCAGGTCTTTCAAGCTGAGAAGAGATTATATAAAAAGATATATTCAAAAAACAGACAAGCCCAGACTGAAGGCAGGCAGATGCAGAAATAGACAACGTTCAACTCTGAAAAAAACTTTTTGATGGACAGAAAAATTATAGAGAGAATAGCAAAAAGAACAACAAACAAGAAAAGTACAGCACACAGTTGTGTCCTGACAAACCAGTACCACAGACAGACTATCAAGTAAATGTCTACAAAAAGAAGCATCTTTAATGACGAGATATTCTAGCCATGAGTCGTGCTCATTCCAGCTCCAGTTTTTCGGCGTCCCTTAACAACACTAACAGCACTGACGGGAACGAACAGCACTGGAAGAACATTATTGTCACCCAGGGGTGTTTCTCCTCAGTTGTCTCTCAATATCTGCCTCTGCTTTCTCATATTCGCGAGTGTCTGCTACCCCGACAAGGCTGTTTGATAATGAAACGATGCATTTTTAATAGGCTGGGCTATAGGCTATACAAATACAAACCGAAAAGCCGGTTCATTTAAAGGTAACCTGTGGAGTTTCTGACTTATGGTAGTGATGTGGAGCAGCTTCTCTCTGAGTGAGTGCACATCCTTGTGGTGACTGGTGATGCTATTGCACAGTCCTGCCGATGGTTTCAACCTATTAAATTCATTCATTATCTACTCATTCCCCATACAAATGGAAAGTCACGTGAAATTCATGACCTAGCGTTGCGGCATTCTCTGAAACAACGAGGGGACTAAAAAAAACTGAAGTCTCCAGATGCCCTAAGATCCCAAATCGATTTGGAAAGTCATCATTGACACCCTTTCTAAAAGCCACTGTAGCTGCTAGGCTAAATGCGTCACTGTGCACAAGCTCAAATGTTTTCTGGACTAGTTTACAGGTGGTGGTGGTAGTGGTGATATACCAAGAAACAAAAAGACTCAGTAAATGTCTAGTAAATGTGAAAATAAATGTAGAAAAATCTGCTTCACAAATTTATTTGGAGGAAAAAACATTTGGTGAGTAACGCTGAATGTAAACATAACTTCTGTTTGTTAACAGGAAAACTCACAGGGCGCCTCTAATGAATACATTGTGCTTGGCATGAGCAACATGAATTTATCCATGTAATTACAATGCGTAGAGGGTTGCAATGGAAATCCGATATTTGACCAGATGAACTGAAGATTGGGAGAAACAGCTGCCAGATAAAAGAAATCAGAGGATTCTGTACGTCAACATTTCTCAGCGGGCCTATTGCCATTATTGGTGTTGTTATAGCTCTCACTAACACACACGTACGGCCTATGCCAACATTTTTTTTTTGTGAAAACGGATTTCCCCGAGTAATCTTGTGCAAATTATCCCCTCTTTTTTAATCTGGTGGAGTCTATCAGATTCAGCCTTGAATTTTGTTCTGTATTGCTAAATCAATAAGCACTCCTCCACTTCCTCCTTCCATACCTCCTTATATGCTGTCTCTATTATCTGTTTTGGTTGGGTTTTCCGAGAGCACATATCCTCAGTGTGGTTTCTTATATAACTGTTGCACCATTGACAGCTGGACTTCAATTTAAAGCCCATCTACACTTTAAACGCGTGTGCTGTGGAGGAGGGAGGATGTTGTTTTAAAGAGAAAGGTGGAGAAAGAGAGGGAGAGGTTGAAAGTGTATGTGAGACAGAATAAACAAGTGAAGGAGAGGTAAGGGTTAGGGTTACACTGTAGAATGTTATCTTCTCATCTTCGTCTATCCATCTAAATGTTTTAGGACATTTGATACACAGAAATCATTCCAGTGATTTATTCCTAGAGTACGATTCTTACAATGTGTCAAAAGTTTGTAGAAATCTGCGTCAGTGACATTAATTTTAAGCGGTCCTGTCCAAACTAGCACACGATTGGTGCAAAAATACTCGTACACGAGCTAAAAAATTCCCAGAAGAGCTTTTTGTACAACTGAAAATGTACTTACACACATGCAAAAACCCCTCATATGTATTCACAGACAGTCTCTCTCACACACACAAACACACATGCGCACACACATACACGCACACACACGCGCTTGTTCTCTCGCCCCCGAATGTCATCATCTCAGTCAAGCGTTCAAATCTGATTTAGGGCCTTTTAGAAAAGCAATCAGAAAAGAGAGCTTTAGTGGAACACAGAAGATGAAATCAGGACTTATTTTATTCATTTTCATAACTCGTCCGTAGAAAGTCATTGGAGCAAAGTCATGGGTCCGTTCCGTACAGGGGATGTTAACAGCATTCTCTGATTTTTGCTGGTTGTCACTTACAAGACAAACAGCAGTGGAGACGAATTCACAGCAGAGCACAATGTGATTTCATTTTGAATTATTTTCTTAGGTGCGCACACATTATCTCACCAGCTGATCCAACACACCGGAGCTTATTTGACTGAATGACTTCATGGAGGGTCATTTGTTGTTTACATTAAACCATGGTCGGACAATTTACCCTTAATTCTTTCTTATTTTATCACAACAGAAAAAGCTCTCAGTAGACATTAATGCATTTTTAGTTGGTTGTTGTGTTTCTGGAATCTTATATTTATCTTGAGTGGTGTATTATTTACAACATAGATTAGGATCTCGGTGGTTACTCTACTTGCTACCGGCTACCGGCTTGAGATATATTTGTGTTCTACCCATGACTGGTGGAAAAAAAACACGGCATTGGCACTGTCCCCTCTGCGTTTTTATAATGTTTTCCGTTGTGCACAATCGTGAACAGTCTTGGAGTCATTTCATTTTATTTTTCCACAATCACTTCTAAAACGGTCTACTGATCTGTCACCAGCTTTTTTGACAAGCAATGCTTTGTCCCTGTGCCGTGGCAGTGACAGCCCATACAGGAATTTGTAATTTGTCTTAAAATTTGGTGTGTTTTCTGCCGATGTGCCTACCGACCCCTGAGCCTAATCACTATGTGGCCCCTACACTATACGTTCACATGAGCATCTGAAGATGTTCACGCTCAACACTTGAAACAGACACAGGACACGTGTGGCAGTCATCATGCACATGCAAGCACCATGTATCTGTCAGCCCTGTAAGAGCCATAAAGTTACGCTGCCATGCTGACGCCAGTGTATTATCACCAGTGTATTTATTACTGTCTGAAACATCGACTGTGAAGGTCGTGTTAATGTGTCAGTCAGAATCAAAGAGCAGAATCCTCTGTTTAAGGGCACAATTTTGGACTGATGATCAAAATCCATAGGCTATAGGGAAAAATCCACAGCAGAGGAGGCAAGGCCGTCGATTTTTGCACCCAGCAGACCAGAATGCAATGCAGTCACAAGTAACATCGTGTTTCGAGTCTGTCTCTTTTACCTCGTGCCGGCTGTTTCTCACAATCACCTCTCCTCTCTCCACCTTGATGTGCAATCCAAGGTTGGATAGTTAACACTTCAACTAGGGCCTTTTTGCTGCGAGTTCTTCCTGTGTTGAAGTGGGTTAGCCGGTCCGGTTCTCTTCCATATTCCAAACACATACGGGTCAAGTGAATTGAAAATTGCCGGTAGGTGTGAGTGTGTTGCCGTTAATGTGTTAGTCTGTGATAGGCCAGAGTGTTTCACTGCTGTTCACCCAGTGCATGTTGGAGCAGGCTCAGGCCTAAAATAATTGTACTCGTAGAGAGTGTATTGAGACAGAAAAAGGAGAAGGGAGAGAAGTGGGCAAAATAAAGGCATTTAATGTTTCTGAATAAATATTTCTCTCTCACCCGCTGAGAATCGTTCTGTGGGATTACAGCTTCGCCACATCAGAGCCATTCAGCCGCTAATCATCTTTACTCTGAAAGATTTCAGTTTCTTGTCCAGCCTGTCACTTCTCATTTATAAAATCAACTGTCATACATCCCCGTCTGTGGAGCATTGTTCCCTAAGTCGCATTTGTAAAACTTTGTACAGTGTTGTGTGCGTGCATTGTGAGTTGTATTATGAACGCGCGTACCTTAATTAAATCACAAAATAAGGCATTAGCTCCTTAAGTACACACAAAGCAAAGTGTATATTTGACTACAAACGGATTGTATTTGGAAATTAAACAGTTGGCATTTCTCAAGGAGGCAGCATTTCCATGGTGATAATGCCGGTTGCTTAGCAATCTCTGCTGGCTTTTCGGCTTTTTTTTTTTCATAAGGAGTAAAATCCTCAAGATTAGCCGTCTTGGCAAATGGCCTGCATTGGCTCTTTGTCACTGTTTCACCATCCTTTGTTTAAGCAGGCATTTTCCATTGCGATAGGAATCGCTGTGACAAAGTAGGAAAGATAAGCATGAGTAATGATCATCTTAAATCACAGCCAACATTTTAAACCACTGCATGCACATACATACACACACGCACAAGGGTCTTTTGAATGAATCCAACTTTGGGGTGCACACACAGGCACACACATTTGTGTAGCTTCAGCTGACTGCTTCCTGAAGATGTTGCCCGAACCATAACAGTATCCGCTGCGTTGTTAACTTTAATCCTTAGCCTGAAATAATCCAGACCACCCTTAATTCAAATCACAGCGCTAATACAACCCCCAGTTTATATTTAACCCTCAACCCAAGACTAAATTCTGATCCAGCAACTTGTACAAACCTTTACAGATCATCTGAAGCTCACAGGAAGAAGTTCACCAATACAGACATGTAATCCAAACACATGCCTCTGTTCTCCTACAGTGAGGTCATCCTCTCCAACATCGACATGGGTATTGCTGGCATCTGGGAGTGCCTGGTGACCAGTTCCCGTGGCAACACCTCTCAGCAAATGGAGATAGTTGTCCTGGAGACGTCGGCGCCGTACTGCCCAGCTGACAGAGTCAACAACAACAAGGGTGACTTCAGGTGAGTCAGGTCTCAGCGGTCACACTGGTCCAATGGCCAGAATTTGAGGGTAGCTGCAAAAATATGTGACAACTGCAGCTCTTTGCTAGTTCTCCTTAGTCTAGCTAATTAGCTCATGGCTCAGTTGGCCTTGGAGGCAGTGGCCCTAGAGTTTGCCTGGACCAAGACCTCAACAGGATTGAGCAGCATGAGAGTGAACTCGGCTGAATGACGGTCTGGGGCATACCGTAAAGTGGCTCTGACTTTTGGGAGGGGAAGACACGGCAGGCAGAGGGACACGAGAGACATCAGCAGCTGGGGAAAATGGCTTTGGAGCTAGAATATATTCACATTTTACTCTTTCTAGGTTTAGCGTTGTACTTTTTCTATTTAGCTAAAAAAAATAGAAGAGTGTTTCATTTCTTGTCATTTTCTGAGTTTATTTCATTCATTTATTACACTTAAAGCTGGCATATATCTCCCAGTGATCGGACTGTCGCTTCTTGTCAGTGTGAGGCGGTATTGACAGGCTGGGGCTGGCAAGTTCAGCTGATATCTCTTTAACACAGTACATGGTCAACCCTGGTTTTTCTTCATGTGAAAATGATAGTTCATTTTTGGAATGTTCTAAACTAAAATTCTTGCAGTATATCTTACAAGCTGCTCCTTTAAATTTGTAGTTTTGTTGACATTTTGGGAAAAATGCTTACTCGCCTTATTTAGCAAGAGTTAGATGATTGATACCAGTCTTATCTCTGTGCTGTAGATCCTATATAAAGCAACCACCTTAGTGTTGCAAAAGGACTGGAAACAGGGAAGCAGCTGGCCTGGCTCTGTCCAAAAGCAACAAAATACACCTACGGGTACCTCTAAAGCTCAATTATTAACAATTATTAACTGCCTTCGGGCAGAGCCAGGTCAGCTGTTTCCCTGCTTCCATATTTTTACCTCTTTAAACCTGGACAAAAAAACAACCAACAGCCAGTAACATCTGGCTTTTGTCTTTAATGTGAACGGTAGAATCTGCATGCACTCCTGCGTCAAATCTTTGCAAGCAGTCGCAGGGATTTATCAGGTCCAGCTCCAATTGGCTGTGAAAAAAACGCGACATCCAGGTGGTCACGCAAATTTTTGCTCCTTTTCTTTTGCGATCCTATGACTCATGCTGGAGTTTGGATGCTGGCTTGTTGATACTGCCGCATCCTTCCCCGTTCAAGCAGTGCTCGAACATCAACCAGTTGGTGTATACTTTGAAAGAGAGACTGAAGTGAAATATGTCAAAATAAATAAATAAATAACCACCAAGCTACTTCCCAGCTGCCTAATCAGTCATGCAGATGTGCACCTCAACAGAGATGAGAAAGAAGCGAGATGTCTCACTCCTCAGCTGCTTCCACCGTCAGCTTCTGAAAAAAAAGGTGTCTAATCCAGAATGTTATTAAGACAACAAGTTTCACATCTTCTGGAAATAGTCGAATGAGGTCCTTTCTACTGTTCCCTGTTTCAGAGTCAACCGTCTATTTTCAGTGGTATTTGTGTGGCCGCTGGTCGTACCTTCTTATCTGCAGCGTTTCTCACGGGCTTTCATGAGACTGTGGTCGGTGGACCTCGGACCATCATAGGGATCCAGGGGGGCATGCTCTCACAGTATAATTTGAACATTTTAAAGTGGAGGCATCAATCTGGTGCACTTTGAGGGCAAAACCATGAGGCTATATCATAAATACCATGAACATTTAAAATGAATAGTACAGAGTATAATATGCTGCCTGGTATTTTTCTTCCAGTCCTCACAGTATTCTAACACTTTGGTTGTACAACGTCAACATAAGCCTAAAGGCTATAGTCAATTTCAACCATTGCTTTCTATCTAATATTATCCATGTACATACAGACAAGAGAGTGGTCTCTATCAAAAAAAAACTAGTTTGTCGACTAGTTTTGTGTAATAAGTGGTATAAGACAGTAATCACTGTTTTTCAAAGCACATACCAGGAGGTTCTCAGCAAAAATAGACATGCGTTGAACCACATTATAATAAAAGTCAGAAATATTCCCAATTACGGAGTCTGCTGTGTAAAAACTGAGCACACACTCTCTCTGCTATTATCTTTCCATGTACAGCACAGTTCGGGTCCTTAAGGCTGCTTCTTGCTGTTTTTTGTCTTAAAACGTAACAAAAGCATGCCACTCCTGGCCCGCCATGCACCAGCAGCAGATCATCAAATGTAAAGAACTGTGAATTGAGAATACACAGTAGAGCCCCATATATTTTAATGATAAGTGGATGTGTGATATGAAAACTCCCACCAACATTACTGTTCAGCGCTTACTAGTGAGACTATAAAAAAGGAGAGTTGTTGCCGTGACTGAGATTTCACATACAAATCGCACATATCTTTGTTGCCCCCAGTCTATCCTCTTTCCACTTGTCCTCTAATCCTCGTGACCACCTTTTAACCTTGTAGTAGTATGCACACGCTCACATCCTCACCCTCTCCTCCCACATGGGTGAGCTGCTGTTGTGTACGATCCCTTCTAGCTGCCTTACAGTACAGCCGGCTTCCCAGTGCAGCAAGCATGGCGGCTTTGTTTCTGCCGGAGCATTGGAGTAATGGGCTGTAAAATGAGTCCCTTTTTTTGTTGGGGGCGAAATTAACGCCATTTATTACTAAGTGGCTGCTGCTGCTGCTGCAACAATGTGACTGAAAAGAGAGGGAAAAAAAAAGAGAGGATGGGGTGGGGAGCAGAGAGAAGGCAGGTCTGTACCCTGAGAACAGATTACCAGCCTCCTGAGTGCACCACTCCTCTATTTTCATTTATATGAAGTCAAAAGCATTGCCACGTGAAGCATTACTTCTGCTACTTTATATGCAGTAGGATTTTGACATTGCCTTAAGGAGGGGGTCGAAAACTATAGACACGTTTGCCATTCCGATCGCAGACAAATTGATCAATATCTGTGAGCACAAACAACTCTCTCCTGCTGCTGCAGAAGCACAGAAAGACAACCTTTAAATTACAAGAGTGCCAAAAAACACAAAACCTGGAGTTCTTATATCATCTAGGAAATGGAGGCTAACATAGTGGACTTTGAATGTTTGGCTGACTTTTTTACACTTAAGTAAGCCTCATTTTATTGAAACTGGAACAGGCATCGCCCAGAAAATGAAAGTTTTCCATTTCCCCTGTAAAATCACCCCTATCACAGGTTGGTCAGTAAAGCAGCTCCAAGACTTGGCTCTTGATGACATTATTGACGCAGTCTCATTTTTTGCTTCAGAGGAGACTTCAGTGAACTTTACACGGCAGTACAAACAACACTTGTAATTACTCTTTTAGCCTGAATTTCCCCTCTAGGAGGAAAAAAGGCAAGAACAGGTCTCCACTGCATTTGTACATCGTTTCTCTTTCATCTGCGGTGCACGTTAAAGGGGCTCCGTGGGACGTCTGTGTTGAGCTGGAAGCTGGTCGGTTAAATGAATCGTCCAAAGGCTTGTACAGGCGACAGAGAGAGATGGGAAAGGTCTAATTTTTCACGTCACGTTACAATCTGCTCACATATTGCCAATCGTAAAAGTGAATAATACATATAAATTGCTTCAAACGGTTACATCGAGCCCCTTTAAAGTTGAAAGAATTGATGGTCATCATTGAGCAGAAGAGGCTTACATAATTTTAGCCCCTAATATTGGTTATATATGACTGGATCTTTGATATATACAGTATTTTTAGATGCATACTTTCATTATCCCAGATGTTTTCAACAATGTTTAGACCCAAAGAAATCTGTCATTTTCCTCCAGGTAATGGTGTGTTTCATTTGGTCACCTGTGGCTAAAACTTCCAGGAGAGTCAAAGTGTGAGGACAGAGGTTGTCAAACTTGACTAAGACTAACAAGAATAAAACTTTAAAACATTACCCTCGGTCGTGAACATCTCATGCAGATAGATTTTCATCACCAGTGGTTTTTGTTTAACAATGAAGACAACAACTCCCATGATCTCACATTACTTGCATCCTTTGTTTTGTTTTGATTGATAGAGCCCTCAGGGCAAAAATTATACACTGTGCATTTAAATTCTCATGTCTCCAAGCCAATTGCAGACTTAAGAAACCTCATCCAGAGCCACAAAATACATTATTCAACTGTTACCACAGGTTGGATATTACCCCGCATCAACAGTAGTGATATCACCCTTTAAGTGCATTCTAACATTGTTTTAGTTTCATTGTGCAAAAGTCTGGAAAGACAATAACACGAATTAATAAAGTTGGTAAATAAAGTTGATTAAATCAGAAGTCATTAATAAGAAAACACATTGTTTCACAATCAAGTATCGCAATCTGGTAGTCTTCTGCAAAAATAATTAGAGCTAGCTGTAAATCAACTAAGCAAATTAATAATTTCCAGAGTACAGAGAGTATGAAATTGCCATCTGGTGCAGTGAGTGCAGATTTCTAAACTCACTGCTAATTCAGAAATATCTCATGTGATAGGTGGCCAAAGACTTTAGCCGGCATCCTGGCCTTCCAGCCCTGTGCGCCCGCCACCTTTGGCTCTGCCCCCCACCCCTCTGGCAGCGCTCCTCACCCTTCTGGCCAGAGGGAAAAGAAGGCGTGGCGGCGCTGTGACAGGAATGGACGCTGGGCTGAAGAGGACTACACTCAGTGCCCGTATGCCAGTGAATTGACCCGCGTGCTGCATGAACTCACACAGGTATCAGTTCCCACGTAGGACTTCATGCACATATTCTACCCCACAAGTTTCCTCTGTCTGTTAATCAGCTTTAATTTAGCAACTTTAGTGTGATGTTCAACATGTTGACACATTTGCCCACAGAAACTAATATCTCCACTGAATCATCTGTAGCCTGCAGGCATTTGCAGATCTGTGCATGTAGCCTTTATATACAGAATACAAACTAACTGATGAAGAGCTCTTTCTTTCAACATTACTCATGGGATTACTGTACCACATTCATCAAGTTCACAAAATGACATGCATGGCATGAAATAGAATTACAGTGATTTATTATTTATTATATGCTGTCAAAGTGGTTTCACTTTATGTCTCTTATGTCTTTTATGTTGAATTGGGATGATGGACTGTGCGATTGTCCTCTCTGAGCATTACTGCACGTTTTCTTTCCTATTCCAGATAACTATTAATACCACCAATGCTCAGCCTGTAGGCCAGCAGTTGGTGGCCTTCACCAGCAGGGCGTCGCACTTCAATGATGTCATGGATGTCATCTTTGTCACACACCTGGTTGAGAGACTGACGAGGCTGGTGGGGAAACGTAGAGACGTAAGAGTGAACACAGAGATACACCATAGCCAGTTTACAGCATAACATGAGAACTGAGCCATCTTGCATACTGTGAGAAGTTTCGGTGTGCCCGTGGACTGTCACACAAACCTTATACTGACCGTCTGACCAGTCTGTGTTTTTGATATTGTGTTCTCTCACGGGGCTCTGGGGTGCTTTAAACAATTATTGCTGCCATGACTTTTTACATAGAACTTAATGTTAGCTATTATAGCTGACATAGGCTAATGTTAGCCCTTGTTCCAGCAGTAAACCTCTACCAGACCAGCACGTCAATTAAAAGTTTCTTAATCTGCCTGTTAAAGGACTTGTGAAATTAAGCATAGCGCAAATTCATGCAGGACACGGAAGTCATAAGCCCTAGCTGTAGTCAGCATCAGTCACTGACCAACCATATCCACTCTTCCAAATTAGGCGGTCTATTTAAACCTAAACCATCATTCACTGATCTATCCTTCAACACTGCTGCACGCACATCGCTGCTGCCAGCAAGCTTGCCACCACCACCCCAGCCTCCTGCTAGTCTGAGTCTAAAATGGCTTTAATTTATTTAGTTACATTGAATCCACTCCTGCAGGGGGGTATGCATCGCGCTCCCCGGAGTGACTAAATGGTTTAATCGATGACAAGAGTGTTCCTGAATGAAATGACATATATCACACTTACCGAAACTAAATAAATGTTGCATGTACCAGCAACAGGCAGACTGGACCTGTGGCAGTTGTTTAGGTCTAGGAACTTAAACTACTCGTAACCCCCCTCTCTCCACGCCAAAATGGTTTAAACCTAAAGCAAGTTACATTGAGAAAAAGACAAAACTGACAACATGAAGATAACTGCTATTGTAAAGAGATAAACATTAAAAAAAGACATTTAAATTGTCATAGATAAACGCAGTAAAATGCAAAGTAAAAAATAAAATGCAATAATCTTTGTCATGAAAATGAATGCAGTGGAACCTTTCAGTAACAAACGTTTGCTTTGTACCAATACAATTATTCAAAACACAAACGTTTTAATGCCATTGTTTCATTTTTTCGGTTCAGGTTTTGTTCTAGACCCACAGACTTGACCCCATTTTTAAGCCTGCAAATTGCAAATTGACACCATAACAAGTATGTTGAATAAGAACTGTTGGCATGACACCCATGGATGTAAAACTGCCACTGGATTAATTTGACGCTGATAAAAGCTTGAAAACGTGATGATTTTGAAGAGTTATTGTATTATTTCCAAGCATATTTTTAATATCCCCTGAAACCCTGAAATGAAAAATGTGTGTAGCATGTGTGTTCAGTGAACCGGGAATTAAATGTTTTACGCAAATTGCAGCTTCATGCCTTGCACCTCCCCCTTCATGCCCCCCT
>OMLP01045348.1:12158-30135 GCA_900302685.1 Spondyliosoma cantharus
AATTATAGCGCAGTCTGTCTTTGGCCATCATCTCGTCTTTCTGACTCCGGCTCCAACTCAGCTTGCAATGAGCCCAATATTGTACTGCTTTTTCAAATCGCCAACATGTAATTGAAGGGGATTTTCTATACTCCCGCTGTTAGCAGCTTCCCCTGTTGTGACAGCACTTAAGTATGTGCCCGTTTGCAGTTTTTGGAAAGCAATGACTTGCACATTTCTTTAAGAAAGGATCAACAGCTCATCCAGAGGTAACATCGGCTGCTGAGGCCAAAAAGTATCAAACAGAAAAGGACACTTCAGTGGACATCAGCGATAGACAGCAGGGGCTGCCCAAAAGAGACATGGAGACATGCTGCTGTCCTGGCTTCAATCCCTCAATCGATTCCAGACAGCTTAACTTTTCACCTCATATGCTTTCTCTCTTGACCATGGCGGCGTTGGACCAGAATGACAATTATGGTTATGAAGATGTATCTCTTTTTGCGAAACTCGTGTTTTACCCTGAAGTGAAATTCTCTTTAGTCTGTCGCAAGAGGCAATGGGAGGGCTTTACATCACGCTGAAGGTCAGGGTTTTTTGCAAGGGGAAGGGTGTTGAGCTTAGTCAGTGAAAAGAATCAATATTAGCTCCAACTACTCACCATGGGTCACCCGGGAGGAGATATTGTTAGGAGATACTTAGAGTTTTATCACTCCTTAGACAATGCTGATGAGCCCACCCCCATTCATCCAATAAAGAACAGTTGAATGAAGCAACAATGAAACGTACAGTAAGTAAATAGTGAACTGCCATCCCAAGGAAGTGATTATGCCCCATTGGAGCTGTTAATCTAAATTAAATCTTCCTATAATGAATGAAGCCACCATTGCCTCCCTCACAGTTCTGACTGGAGATTATAAATGTGCCTGTTGTTGCGGATATGATTGATGTGCATGATGAGTCTGCCTCCTCGTGTGTGTGTGTGTGTGCGTGCTTGCGTGCGTGCGTGCGTGCGTGTGTGTGTGTGGGGGGGGACATTTTGTGTTGCTGTGTAAAACTCAACCCTTTGCATCCATGTCTACTTGTGTCCTCACAGCTGGGGGACTACATATCAGACATCGCCAGTAACATGATGCTCGTGGAGGAGCACGTCCTGTGGATGGCGCAGAACGAGGCCCGGGCGTGCACTCGGATCGTCCAGTGCGTGGAGCGTATCGCTGACCTGGCGTTGACCGGGGACAATCGGGTCATATCAAAGGTATGTTGCCAGACTTCGAAGCAGTAACACTCAGGGCCACACTCACAGGCAGGGCAGAGGTTGATTAGCTGACTAAATGTCCCATAGCTTTACCTTTTTTCTTGCAGCCTGGAATAATGAAAAGTTAATCTGGCTTGAGCAGATAGCTACAGTAAGGCAAGAGAAAGATAAATGGCTTCCTTTTGTTTCTTCCTGCTTCCGTCGTTTTTTTTAACCTCTCCGCTGTCACTTGGGATAAAAGCATCTGTTAAATGACTAATATAAAAATCTCTGCCCCCCCTGCTTCCTCCCACCACCCTTCCCTCTCTCTCTCTCTCTCTCTCTCTCTCTCTCTCTCCCTCCCTCCCTCCTCCTAGGTGTCTGCTAATATAGCTCTGGAGGCCTTCCTGATCCGGCCGTCTAACTTTCTCGGCCTGTCGTGCACAGCACTTCAGCAGCCTCCTGCTGCCTCACCACTCCCTGACAGCCACTCCCACTCCGACAAGGACAGGATTAGGGAGCGCGATGCCATGGGGGAATCGTTGCTGAACTTCAAATGCCACACTGTCAACAACAGCGGCTCACCGGCCAGTCAGCTCAGCAAGGTAGGGGTGCGAGTTAATAAACGGTGTGAAACTTTCTCAAATATGCTATTCCGCTCTTTTGCTTGGCTCCGTTGGCAAAATCCACCGAATCCAGCCCCAGGTCAAGGAACAGCGTTCTTTGAGTGTTTCTCTTATTCAGTCCCACTGGGCCCTTTTTAAAGGCCACACACTTCTGTATTTTGTTGACACTGTGTTCAAATGCGGAAGTGAGAAAAGAAGGAGAGAGGATGTTCTCACAGAGGGGGAATAAAATATGGGAACCAGAGTACAGCTTGTACAGCAGCTTGTGGGCACAATGAAATGAATTCTCCAAGAGCACACAGTTGAAGCATGCGAGAAGGATTACCACCTGCCCTTAAGTCTGTTGTTGCCCATTTGTCCCAGCATGATGACACCTTGTTTGGGTTTGTTGACACGGCATAGATCAGCTGGTGATAGGTGGGGTTGCGTTGGGGGCAGGGCCTGCGAATACGACGGTTATTTGGAAGTCAGTGAGCACGGGCCACTCCTCTGTGATTGATAAGATGGCCTTGCGTCCCTGTCACTTTAAATCAGCCACCGCAGCCCCACCATGGCTCCAGTTGTTGCTGTCCCAAATGACAAATACCGCGTCACCAGACGAGGGGCACTCTGCAACCGCAGACGGCCGGGAAAAACATTCAACTCCTGTGGCACTGAAGTGGCATATCTCTGCACCATTTGAACAGTTTGCACCCTCAAGCTATTCAGTCCGCCGATGAATTCATCAGTGTGCATGTGAGCGTACGCTGTCTGTGCATGTTAGAGTGTGTCAGTGGGACAGAGCGTGTGGCAGTGTGTGCGTGCTTATTTCATTTGCCTCATCATCTTCCTCCTCTCTGGTGAGACGGTGTCAAGTCTCTGCGGTTTTGTCAGCAATTATCACACTTAATTCTCGCTCCAGGCTGTGTGTAGAATGCGTGCATGCATGTATGTATAAGTGCATCTCTGGAAGCTGTGCTGAGTCAGCTGTGTTATAGAGAGGACAATGCTGCAGCTCTAGAGGCCATGCCACAAATGTGTTCCAAGTCACCTCTTGATGTTTTCCAGATGTCAAATTGGGAGGTAAAAACGTTATTTTGGTGAACTCTGAGAACACAGCTTCATGCCTGCACTTGATAGTTTTGACAGTTTTCCCCAGACTCTTAAATTCGCCCCAAGGCTTGGCACTACTTGTCCTTGAGTAGCAAACATGAAAGTCCCAGTATGATAAATTTGGCTTTTGAGAAACTCTAAATATGAGAGGATTTGGTGACGTGTGCTGCACTCTATGGCTTCTAATCTTCGCCTAATTTGAAGGAAGAGTCTTTCTTTTAAAGCAGCTTCTAAAAGATTCCTCTTAAAGAAAGAAAACTTCTGACTAGTTTCATCGTTATAGTAATTCTGTTTGTGTTTGCTTGGTGTTAATTATGAAATATGTGACCGAAATGAAGCGTTTCATTGCACAATAGTGTTTTGACATATTCTGGCATATTTTCTTATGTTAACAGCAAGAATAACATTACACGGTTATGGAAATATTTTAAACTATTCATTATTTAACATTGTACATAGGATTTTTATTTCTATATTGTTCTTCAAATTACCATCTTTGATCAAAGTAAATAAACCCTTGTTTACTTCTGAGTGAGTGTGACTTTGGCTGTGTGAGGTGGTGGTGTTTCTCTAGCGACCAGTGTACAAATCAATCAGGTTGTCATCGAGCTCAATTGAAAATATTTGACTAAAATGTAAAAACAGTCAGTGATAGATAGGAGTGACTTGCCTTGCTTGAACATTATCTAACATACAATACATCAAGTCAAAGTATAAACTGGTGTCATCTTGCTTTCCTGCCTCCTTCCCCTTCCTCTTAGCTTTGTTTTGGCCATTAATGAGCATCTGCGGCCCCAGGTTTTGCAGTGTGTCCTGTACTAGTCGACCCTTCAAAACAACGTTTTGGCTGATTAAGCATGTGGAATGGACGGCACAGCCTGTTGGTGAGAGAAGACTCTGATTGGCTGTTAGGCTAACCAAAGTAAAACATGAGAGGAGAGACAAAAAAAGAAAGGGAAAGTCCCCCGAGCCTGTGATGCTAGTATCTGGGATTTCACATATTTAGCGCAGGTAAAATGATTGATCAGTAAGGTTAATATTGTGTTGCAACAAAAATGGAGGACGATAGCGAGCTGAGCTGTCCGGAACGGACTGTAGCAACATCAAAACATCTTAGATGCAGTGCATGGAAGTATTTGGGGTTTTTGGAAAATGTCACAGCCCGAGTCAGTGCACCTTGTTCCTCTTCAGGTTCAACGTAGTGCTAAATAGATAAACCAGCAATCTATTAAGTGAATAGTTGCTAAATGGGAAGTTAAAAAATATTATTTCCACTATTTCGTCCTTATTTTAGCATTTGCAGTAAAGAGTAAGCAAAAAAAATTGTCAGGACAAACTTGAAGAATTTTAAACAGTGGTGACACATTAAAAGAGACAGTAATACATTCAGAAGGAATGGGATTTGAAATAAAATGTGATCAAAACTATATTTTAGGCAGTATGATGATCATAGAAGTTAAGATCAATGGATTTGGTTACCATCATTTCTCTACTTTTCTTTTTTTTAAACAAATGACATCATGCATATAAATCCAGCTTGTCATGTGGCTAGAGTCCTGCTTGAAGCTCATTGGCTGCTGCTTTCCAGCATCAGATTATTTTTTTTTATGCTTGAGCACTTCCTCCACCTCAGTTCACACTTGTTGTATCCATCTCACTTAATTCACCTCCATTTAAGTTTGACTTTGCATGCATTGATGCTGCCTGTAATTACATTTTTACTCCAAGTGAAGTAAGACAAATGGCTGAGTGCGATTTTGCTATACTGGAGGTTTTCCATCATGTAATACAGAGAGAAAAAAAAATGAAGATATGCTGTGTAATTGCTTCTCCATATCATCACTCTTACCCTGACTGAATCACCTGTATCACCAGTACAAAGAAGTGCTATTATGTGTGCATTACTGACTCAAGGCTGTGATGGAGATTATCACTGTATCACTTCTGGCGAGCTGACATTGGAAATCATAATAATAGTGGGGCTGCAGAACATTAGAGGCTAAAGCCATACTGTATCCCCATTACGTTAATCTTGATTTAACAAGGCACGTTGACTAAGAACATCACATAAATGAAGTAGCCCATTTACAGCAGCAGTCTGGGGGAGTGCTTGTAGGTGGAGAGAGGGTCACACTTTCAATTTCAATCAGACTCAGAGGGTGCTTTACTTGATTACAGCAGGAGCACGACAGTATGCATGTAAACATATTGATGTATTGAGAGGACGACACTTGAAAGCGACAGTAATGCAAAGTCATCTGGCAGAGCAGTCGGTAATAAAAAGAGATATCACTGGAATGAGTCTCAGTGCCCACTGGCTGTGCTGCTATTATTCTGTATGCTGGCATTTAATTCAGTATAGGCAAAGCCAATTCTTTTTTTTGGTGTCCCTCTTGCTTGTAAAGACCTGATATATTTGGGTAATTTTTCAGAAAGAAAATCTCTCAAAAGGTCAGTTTTTGGGCATGAGATGAAAAAGTGTAATACCATTTCCACCTCATTTAGCGCGCAGAATGAACACAGCTTGTCCTCCCGGGGCGTTCACACTCTCACACCTACAAGCAGCCACAGTATCCACAGCTCCTGCTCCTCCGGAACAGTCGCGGGGCGGAGGAAGTGGCGGCGCCCTGCTCGAGAGCACTTTAATGGTAATTGTTGAGGGACACGAAAGTGACTATAAAAGGGCTCTAATCTATTCAAGCTATCACCACCCTGCAACAATATCTTCCCCTCTCTCACTACCTTTCACAGGGCATGTGGGAAAGACTCGGCCAATTACCGCTAATCTGGCAAAGTCTCATAGGCCAAATACTTAAGCACGTTCTCTGGCAAGCGGTTTTACACACAAACATGTGGACAAGCCTACACACACATGAAACAGAAAATCATTTGCATCCAGTTCATTTTCATGAAAGCATCAGTGGACAGAATTAATCTTCCTGTTTTCCTCTCTGTCTGTCTTTTCAGTTCTAGCTAATGAGCTTTAAGGTTGTCAATCACCTGGAATCTGATAAAACCTAAAAAAAAAGTATTTCCTCATCAAAAATTTGATCATATAGGTCGAAAATGAAAGCATCTTATTGATACTTATATTTGCATTTGTTGTTACGTGGCGACCTCCAGTGGCTGTATTAGTTATTTGGCTGCAAAGAAGGAAGTGAGGAGAAGTTGTACAAAGAGTGAAAAGTCAGCATAAGCACAAGGTTTGGGATGGATGGTCTGGTTAAACAACCCCAGGATTTTCATCAGGAGACTGACTGTTCTTGTCCAGTGTGAAACCAAATGTCTTTTTACTTACTAATGTAGATACAGCTTCTGTCAGTGTTTTAGCTTAATTCCTGTCCATTTTGCAGTTAGCAATCCTCTCCCTGCCCTTTACGTCACCACATGAACATGCAGTGGTAGTCATCAGATACTGCAGCAGACAGGAGGATCCTGCTTTATGTGTGTTAAGAAAGAGACATTACCACATCTTTATGCAGTTCTCTGTCCTGGTTGGATAACGTGGGCAGGGATACCAGAAAATGTATTTTCTCTTTCACTGTGTGAGCAAGAGGACAAAAGACATGGGTTGCTGACCAAATACTCTATTGCAGTGATTACAGTTGAAATATAGAATACAAATGTATCACTTACAGCAGCTCTAACTTACAAAATACAATGTTTTACTAAACCTAACCAAACTATGACTCTACATTGAAGGTTCGGCATGTGTGTCGCGGTTTGGGAGACACTGTGAATCAACCTATTCAGTCATTTATGTATGAGGTTGGATCAAAAAATTCAATATTTTGACAGATAGAAATACTAGAGTCTGAATCTGATACAAATTTTGCTATTAATGTTTCAGAACATTGTACAGAAAGTGTGTACACAGTGTACACACTGTTATTGTTTTCCCTATGAATGGAATTGTTGTGAAAATAATGATAATGATAATTAACACAATGTTTTTTAGCTAAATAACTGGATCTCTTTAATCAATGTATTATGCTGCTGATGTTGGCGTAATTTAAGTGAGGGGTTTTCTGCTGTAGTCTCCCACAATCTCTGCATGAAGCAAGTTGGAAAAACCAACCAACGATGGTAGTCAACTACCATCGTTGGTTGGTTTCTATCTACCATCTCCACCATCTGGATGATTTGGTTCCAACAGTGCAGCTGAAGGTGTCTCTCTGCATAGATATATGGATCTTATATTTGAATGCAAGAAGCACCGAGTGTAAGTGTTGCCATGACAATAAGTAAACGGGACATTGTTCAGCTGAGACAAATCTCATAATTCAGGTTCTCACAGTGGGCTGCCTAAGCCAGTGTTAAGGGTGGGGATGAGACACATCTGTTGAGGGGAAGCTTACACACCAACTGCTCTTTAAATGCATCCGATTATAACTTTCAACGGTTTGAAAGAAGCGGCGTTAAAACAAAAAACACACGACTGGACATTCTCAGTTTAAAATAAAGGCCTGTAGCAATATTTTCTCCCACCGCGATGTAAACCGCGCATTTGGTGTATCAGGAGCACAGAAATGAATGCACACAATGCACACTCACGCACACGCATACACACTCCCCTATGACTCATCAGTCAGCCTGTCTAACACTGCTCAGTTTAACAGCACACTGTGAAGGCTTCAATAGAAACACAGCACCACCGCTTGTTATCAAGCAAAGGACGTGCTGCAAAGACACAAACAGGCAGTGAATAAGGCCTCGTTAGATGCACAGTCATCACATAATCATGATTCCCCTCTAACCGCACTGTTTTACATTTGGTGATGATGAGTCATGTTTATACCTGCAGTGCATCTTTTACTTTGGTTCTCATGATGATCAGTTAATTGTCATATTTTAATTTCTCAAAATCCATTTGATTTGTATATACAGACACATCTTTTACACACAAACAACTGAAAAGAGCGATTGTGCTTGTATGTAAGGTTTAGGTAAGGTTTAGACAAGAAAAAAATGGGTTCGGTTTAGGCACCAAAACTGCATGGTTAGGTTTAGGCAAAAAATATTTATTGGTTAGGTTTAGGCACTAAACGTCATTTAACTTCTGTTGCATAATGTACATCAAATTGAAATAATAATAATAAGAAGGATGATAAAATAACTCAGCACTGACTTCACACTGACTTCGACCCAACCTCCGTCTCTTAATACTACTTCACCTGACCTTCTCCTTCTGCTGCTGTAATAATTACTACAGACACTAGAGGTCGCTACCTGAACGAGGAACGTGCATTGTGGTCGTACCAAGCTGCTTTCACAGTCGACCTATACAGGCTGGTATATACAGTTTCAGAATGTAAAGGGTAACTCCACCAACCTGCCTCCAATGATGCCGCTAAGTGATTAGGTTGCATCATGGGTAATGTAGACACTAGGTGTAATGATGGACCAGTCGAATGCTTTTCAAATCCTGGCGCTTACATTACTGACGGTGCACTTTAGCCACTGAGTGACATCACTGGAGGCAGTTTATCAGATTAAACACACTTTAATGTCTAAGTTGGTGGAGTTACCCTTTAAGCTTAGTGAAAGTTTGCTTGTAATAGCTTGTGTGACGTTTACATACACAGTGTTTAGCTTAGTTTAGTTTAGATTATTCAGATCCCCGGTAGCTACAGCGCTGCAGCAGCTATTATACCTAGAGTCCACAAAAGCCTACATTGTGATGCACCATAATAATGTAGGCTACATTATAACACATAAGACCAGACACACACAAAGACAAAACAAAAAATCAATATGTATGAAACTCATACTGATTGCCATTCAATTGTAATTAGTATCATACATTTTTGAATTACACAGCAACACAGTAATGCAAACTGATTAGTCTTGATTATTTTAGGATTACCCAGGCACATAATCAGTATTGCTGTGTTTAAAGTAGTTTTAATCATTTATGTTCTTTATCACTCCATTATGTTATTCATTTAAATATTCTTCTGGGTTATCCAAAAGCAATCACAGGCTAATTACTACATTTTATTTTCAGAGTTATTAATAAGTACAGTGGCACACAGAATTAAAAAAAAAAAAGGTTTAACATTACAGTTAAACAGTGATTAATAGCCATGCTCCTAGAAAGCCCACAGCCTTCCCCATAAACTCAGCCTCCTTCCAGGCTGTTCCCTCCATCCTCATGGAAGTGACTGACTGGCTGCCGCTCTCTTTCTCTCTCTGGCAGAAGCTCAGCACTGTTAAGAGCCATTTTGGGTCTAACTGGACTAAGACACACAGTATGGCCCCGCTGTGCCAACACCTTGACAAAAAGTTCTGCAATAAAACACAGTCTTAAAACACCAACTCCTTATGTAATGCACTCTATTGCAAAAGTGTTTGTCTCCTGATTGATTTTCTGTATTCTCAGAGATACATTCTGCCAAACGTCAAATTTAGGTTATAAAGGAAGGTCACAAGAAGGAGGAAAAAACAAATCTTAACATGAGCTTGTTTTTTTCGAGGTTAAACATCGTCGTTGTCTATTAAATGGAACATAATAATGTCCCTGTTGTTTATGTATACATATGTATGTAAAAAGGGAAAAATTACTATTCTTCACAGGCTTTAATGGAATCCATAAATCACACAGGTATCAGCAGCGTCCCAGTGGCCCTGTGGTCTAATATAATGAGTCCGGCCGGGAATGTGCGTGTCATCTCCTTCTCTTACTCCCATTGTTTCCTATACTCTCTGTCAGCCATCAAATGCAGACCAAAATACCATATTAAAGCAGTTTTTTTTATTACTCTCTAGCCCATAGTTTAGATGTTCTACCCTGAAAACAGATCAAAAAGTACCGAAGCAACCTGGTGTTGGAGGAGCTGTTGTGCTGACATCTTCAGTCTGTAGGCCAAATTTAGTCAGATTTATGTGACGTAAGACAGCGATCCAATACTGGCTGTGTTAAGGGACTCTTTGGCAGATGATTAGTGATTCAAATCAAGACTAAGAATCTACAGTCACGTTGGCAGCTATTTAAAGGTGCAATATGTAAGAACATTTAGCAGGGTTTACTGAACCAGGTGGGGCATAACACTTTCTTGCTTGAAGCTTAAATGTTTCATAAACCTCTTATATCAAACAAACGTGACAAGCATCTCTTTTCCCCCTCTATATTCCCACCAGAATTTTATTTGCACATCTCTGTGTGTGTAGAGTATCTCACACACATATTAATAATACAACATTGCACAGATGTGGTGTATGTAAATGAGCGCACATTTGTCTCTATAGTCACTGAGTCACTTACTCAGTGGGAGTATCTAACATATACGATTTCAAGTCTGCTTTAAACCTAATTGGAAGGGAAAAGTCTGGCATAGAGTGCTTTGTTATTGATAATTTCCAAAAAAGTCACCATCAAAAACCTTCTACATAGCATCTCCGCTCTCAGTAGTAAGTTGGCTTTGACACTGTTTAAATATTTAAAATATGAACACTATCTGCAAGAATTTGAAAAGTACAATGTTTGGCACACATAAAAATGACGCACTTCTCAAGCCTTCTTTTTTGCGTGTTTTAGTCGAAAAAGGTCAGAGGTTTTCAACACTAGATAGATAGATAGATAGATAGATAGATAGATAGATAGATAGATAGATAGATAGATAACTTTATTTATCCCCGAGTGGAAATTAGGTCATCGTAGCAGTGGTACAATACAATCAGAAATCCAAAAATACAATCAATGGAGTACAATACACAATTTAAAACACTATACACTATATACAATATCCAATAAGATGCTAGCAGTTCCAGAAAAATATTAAATAATATTAAATACTGAGCAAAATGGAACTTGGTGGATACATAAGGTGCAATATGTGTGTGAATTGCATGAGCGTTGCTGTGAAGCGTTGAACAGTCTAATGGCACCAGGTAGGAATTATTTCCTGTGCCATTCTTTAAGGCAGCGGGGTTGAATGAGTCTGTTGCTGAAGCTGCTCTTAAGCTTGTCCAGAGTTTCGTGGAGGGGGTGAGAGACATTGTCCATGATCACCAGCAGCTTTGCCAGCATCCTGTCCTCCGCCACCTCCTCCAGGGTGACAAGCTTAGGGCCAACAACAGACCCTGCTTCTTAATGAGTTTATTTATTCTGTTTGCTTCCTTTGCTTTGATGCCCGCACCCCAGGACACCACAGTCAAGAAGATGGTGCTCGCAACAACAGACTCATAGAACATCTGGAGCATCCAGTTGCAGACATTAAAGGACCTGAGCCTCCTCAGGAAGTAATGCCGGCTCAGGCACTTCTTGTACACTGCCTCCATGTTTGTGGTCCACTCCAGTCCGTCTCCTTCTACTTCCAGCTCACGGCCCCGGGGAAAAAATGTCGAGTCTGTGCAGAACACAAAATCCGAATCCAATCTGATGGAACGTATAGATGCACGAGTAATGCGACTATCAATCGAATAATCTAGGTGTTTTAATTCGACTAGAGAAATTCGATCCGGTCTAATTTTAGTCAGACTAAGGTGTATACATGCATCTTAAAAATCTGATCATAGTCGGACTAACCCGATAATTCCGTTTTCTCGAGTGTCATGTAAACGCACTGAGAGAGATAGCCTAATAAACCAGCCAGGAAAAACCTACACTCAGAGCAAATAATCAGAGCAGAGAGGGGTCATCAGTTCATTGCAGTATAGGATGTGTTTAACACAATAATTATATTTGACATACAGTATTGCATCTAAAAGTTACCATAGTAGCCAGCAGATGGTAGCAGCAATGATCAAATGTTTTGTTTGAAATTCAATTAGAAAAAGTTCAAACATGTCATTGTGAGATCCAGGAACACTTATCTACAAACTAACTATATTCAGCTTGAGGTTCCAGTGTGTTTACTCTGCAGCAGAGAAAGTGTTCAGTTAGTATTTGTAATGTTAAGGTGATGATTATTTCTTTATGTGTGTTAACGCTTTAGTATTTTTTCATGTACAGCACGGTTTCAAATCATTGAAAGCGATTGAAACGTCCTTTGTATACAGATGTCTGTTCTAACCTGCAGGCCAAGCCTTGTTGCTGAAAGTTCCTCAAATTTTTTAACCTCATTGTTCTGTGACCTGGTTACTGGGTATTTGGACTGTCAGAATATTTTGCAGACTTAGAGAAGGATGGTTTATTCTTATAGCTGGTGAAGAAATTAGGTGTACTGTTCTTTCTACTGTTTGCTGTATGGACCTACTGAGCTTAATTGCCAATTGACTCAATAAAATGTTTTGCTTCAGTGTTCTTGTGTTCAGTGATGATTTTTTAAATGTGAAAAGCCAGAAGTCAAAAAGACAGCATGAGCTGCATCAATCACTTAAATGAACGAGTTGGAGTTGATAAATTAATATAAATCAGAAAGTCAAATCTATGACCTATAACATTTATACTATTGGTTGATATGACCCTAATTTATGAAATATTGCCCACAGAAAGAGATATATCACTCAAAATAACCAAAGGAGAAAACCAAACTAAACAAAAGCCAGCGGAGTCACACACTCTGTCCTCACATTTACTGTCTACTTAGCTGGACTTTTTACTTGAAACAGTTTGATAGAACATTGACTTTGATCCGACTCATTCAGCTTGATGATGGTTTGTTTGTGACAGCAGCACATATTTATATATGACACAGTTTTCACTTTCTTGTCTACTCATTTATTGGCGTACTGTTTATTTGATAGCATCATTTAGGTCAGAAAATCACTGCAGAAGAATACATCAATTAACCCAAATCTCGATTCAAAGTTGTTCACATAAACATGAATACAGGTAAACCTCACACATATAGTATATCATCATTGTAACTTGGATGGAATCAAACAGACAGTATAACAAGCACATACTGGCTCAGATTTTGCCTCATAATCTATTTATTTCATGTTTCATGGGTAGACACATTAAACAGACGAATGGTGCATCATATCAAGTTATCAAATATAAATTGTCAGAAGATGTTTTAATGAATGTGTGACACTGAGAGAAAGAAGAAAAGCAGAACATTTTTCTCTCTCTCTTAACACATATTACAATTACAAAGCATGTTCCTCCAAAAGATGAAATAGTAATGCTGGAACCAAAACACGAAATCAGTATGTGCTATATCTACACAACCAACAATTGTAGACCAAAAAGAGTTAATAATGTTTACTGATGATTTAAGATGATGACCTTAAGTCCTGACACATTCCGGCATGAAACCTTCGTCAGGGCCTTTTGCTCCTTGAGATCTGTTCGACTACTTGACGAAGGCTTGATGCCAAAAAATTTGTCAGAGTTCGTTAATGCATAAAGGCATTTTGATAGTTTAGAAAAGAGTTCCTTTGATTTTTTGGTAGTTTTATATTTTGCCTATTGGACCTATATCAAGATAACTCTGAGGACTACTTAATTGCCACTTAATAGTTAATGAATAATTTACAGCATATAATTGGGTGGTGGTAAATGTTAAAAGTTATAATCAGCATGAACTACAGTGTAATGTTCACATTATATGCTTATGACCACAACTTCATATCTGGAGGTTACCAAGCCAGAGACCACTTTAAGACAACATTACATTCGCAAGTGTGAAACCACTGCGTGTTTTTAATGAGACATGTGGCAACAGGACCAGGTATTTAAAGACGAAACATGATGTTTTCTTAATACTAACTGTTTTTTGTGTCTAGACCGAACCAGAGCATAAGCACATCTGAAACTGAACATAAATATAAAATTACAACATAAAGAAAAGTAACATATTACTTTATTTGTGGTTTTGCAGAAACATACATTGCCATCATTTATTCTATCAGCACCCCAGCTGGCTTTTTGTTTTACAAACCAGCTTGAAGGAAAGACAAATGCATCTAGAGAATACAGCATCTATGCTTGACTCAAACTGATAATAGATAAGATAATAGTCCTCCACAATTATGGTCATCTTAACTGGGTTAGCATACAAATATTAGAGTAAGGGCTATTCAGTGGCAGTGTAGGGTAGGTCTTTTCAAGAAAAGCAGTGTCCATAATAACACTTCTCAACACTGGGAGACTCTCCTTGCTACAATGAACACAGGCACACTGAGGACTCCAGTGATAACATTAAAGACTCAACCCCAGACCCAAAACCAAACCCAAACCCAGGATAAAGAGGTTCAGTGAATGTGGTGTTGAAAGTGTGGAGGTGGATCAGTGAATCAGAGGAGACTCTGTAGAAGGACAGAGTGCCAGCAGGACAATCCACATACACTGCTACTCTGCCAGAGGAGGAGGAGAGAGGGAGGACTGTCCTTCTGTTATTGTGACAGACAGCGTAACCACCATTAGAGCAGTGCAGACTCCAGGACTGATCATTCCCTCCAAACCTGCAGGCACCACCATTTCCTCTCCGACTGATTCCTCTGTAAGTCACTGCTATATCAACCTCTCCTCTCCACTCAACCTCCCAGTTACAGCGACCAATCAGAATAGTTCTGCAAAGCAGCTGACAGCAGTGTTCAAATCTGTCTGGATGATCTGGATAAGGCTGCTGTTTCTCTCCCACCAGTGTTACTTTTTTGTTGTTGTCAGACAGTTTGAGCTTTCTGTGTGCTGTATTTGGGTCCAATGTCAGTTCACATGCATCTGGGAGAAAAAGCAAGTGGCACAAGTTTATAATCTAAATTGTATAATATTTTAACAAAATGGATTCTAATTAAAGGACAAAATTATGAAGATTGTTGTAAAGATTCATTTGGAGACAAAAATACCACAAGTAAGGACCTTAAACAGACATCAGCTATGATGTTTTAATATCATGAATTAAACTGAATCCATACTTACACTTCCTCAGACCAGGCTTTATACACTGCTTTCCACAATTGTTCAACCTGCAGGAGGAAACACAGTCAGACCAGCATATTGTATTTTATTATAAAAAAAAAAAAGCAAAACCTTAAATAACTGAATCCATCCTTAGTTTAGTTAGCTTTTAATTGTTTCAATGAAGAAATACTTTCCAGTTCTGATTTAACTGATAATAACCGCATCTACAGAAGAGGCTAGCTCTTCAGGTGGATTCTTGCCACTGCTCCCCTCTCTGGTCTGGCTCCAGAAGGCCCCCCCAGTTTCCTCATACTGGGCAAGTTGTTTACTTAAAATTACAACACCTTATAATATCCCAAATGTTTTGAACAATGTTCAAGAGAAATCCGTAATTTCTTTATTCAGGGTAACAGTGGGTGTCCTTGTCACCTGTTGCGATAACATCTGGGTAAACGCCAAATCATTTGTCAAACAGTTAGGAAGGGTGGAAGACGTTGTACCTTCCATCACCCAAACCTCCTCACTCTGCTGAGTAGTTTTAAGGGAACTGAGACATTGGTGGTGCTGTTGATACATGATATGCATATGGTTGAGATAAAACAACAGTTTGGGATCTCTTTTCTATCTGGTAGTACCTGAGAGTGTCCAGTCTCCAGTCTGGATCCTCTTGTGCAGCAGACAGCCACTTTACTCCTGCGTCTCCTGGATGATTGTAGCTCAGGTCTAGCTCTCTCAGATGAGAGGGATTGGACCTCAGAGCTGAAGCGAGAGCCGAACAGCCTTCATCTGTGATCAGACAGCCTGACAGTCTAGGAATTTAGAAATGATTGGTACAGCATGATTGGTTAATATGTAGGGAGGAATCATCACTGACATCAACCAGAATGAAACACTGGTAATTTATTACCTGAAAGTTTCCAGTTTACAGTGTGGACTCTTCAATCCAGCAGACAGCTGCTTCACTCCTGAATCCTGCAGGTCATTGTTACTCAGGTCCAGCTCTCTCAGGCTAGAGGACTGCGAGCTAAGAACTGTAGACAGAGCTTCACAGCTCAGCCACGACAGTTTACAAATATCCAGTCTGTAAAGAAAAGTAAATATTTGAAATAATATAATAAGAATTTGAAATTGTTTAATTTTAATGGGATTTATATCAGTCTGCACGAGGCAAAAAAAAGAAGATAATTAATCCATGACAGAATTCTCAGTACTACTACCCTAATTTAAGTTGTGTACAGTTACATGCTGTTTTAATGTGTTTCATGAAAGGAATGATTTTAAAATATTTAATTTTCAATTAAATTCAACATTACGCTTCGAAAATTACAGTTTTGTGTTCCCACTTTAGATTATACCTGACCTTAGGGTTTCCACCGTACAGTGTGAACTCTTCAGTCCGGCAGAAAGCTGGTTTAACCCTGAATCCTGCAGGTTGTTGTTACTCAGGTCCAGCTCTCTCAGACTAGAAGACTGGGAGCTAAGAACTGAGGACAGAGTTTCACAGCTTCTCTGTGAGAGGTTACAGTCACTAAGTCTGAAAAACAATCAGAAATAAACAAAAGCAAAATGTTTTAGTTGTCATCTTTTTAAACATATTTGGTAATACAGACTCTGCCAATGATGAATCTACCTACAGAGCTTTGTTAGAGGCTTTGACCACTGGCAGCAGCCTCAGAAGAGCCTCCTCTGAAGCAGAGTATTTCTTCAGGTCAAACACGTCCAGATCTTCTTCTGATGACATTAAGATGAAGACCAGAGCTGACCACTGAGCAGGAGACAGTTTATCTGTGGACAGACTTCCTGATCTCAGGTACTGTTGGATCTCCTCCACCAGAGAACCATCATTCAGTTCATTCAGGCAGTGGAACAGATTGATGCTTCTCTCTGGAGACAGATTCTCACTGATCTTTTTCTTGATGTACTGGACTGTTTCCTGATTGGTCTTTGACCTATTTCCTTTCTGTGTCAGCAGATCTCGTAGGAGATTCCGATTGGTCTCCAGTGAAAGACCCAAGAAGAAGCGGAGGAACAAGTCCAGGTGTCCATTTGGACTCTCTAAGGCCTTGTCCACAGCTCGCCAATAAAAGCGTGTTAATTGTGATTTGGCCTTTTCCACCCCAATCTGGTAGAGATGTTTCAGTTTAGATTCCCCTTTGACCTTTGATTTTTGGGATTTTGTTTGTTCTTCTACCAGCAGATTGACTCCAGAGTTGATGAATGTCAGATGGACATGAAGAGCAGCCAGAAACTCCTGAACACTCAGATGGACGAAGCAGAACACCTTGTCCTGGTACAGTCCACTCTCCTCTTTAAAGATCTCTGTGAACACTCCAGAGTACACTGAGGCTTCGTTGATATTGATGCCACACTCTGTCAGGTCTGATTCATAGAAGATCAGGTTTCCTTTCTGCAGCTGCTCAAAAGCCAGTTTTCCCAGAGACTCAATCATCTCCCTGCTCTCTGGAGTCCAGTGTGAATCTCTCTCAGATTTTCCATCATACTTGACGTTCTTCAGTTTGTACAGAACCACCAGGAAGTGGATGTACATCTGAGTCAGGGTCTTGGGCAGCTCTCCTCCCTCTCTGGTTTTAAACATGTCCTCCAGAACTGTAGCAGTGATCCAGCAGAAGACTGGGATGTGGCACATGATGTGGAGGCTTCGTGATTTCTTGATGTGGGAAATTATTCTGCTGGCCTGCTCCTCATCTTTGAATCTCTTCCTGAAGTACTCCTCCTTCTGTGGGTCAGTGAACCCTCTGACCTCTGTCACCATGTCAACACACTCAGGAGGGATCTGATTGGCTGCTGCAGGTCGTGTGGTTATCCAGAGGCGAGCGGAGGGAAGAAGTTTCCCCCTGATGAGGTTTGTCAGCAGCACATCCACTGAGGTGGATTTCATCAGTAGATTAGTTTGTGAAGTCCAGAGGAGTCGAACTCATCCAGACCTCAAAGATGAACACAACCTGGAACTCTTCAAACTGCAGATTTCTTTGGTTTCAGTGAAGAAGTATGAACAAGTTCCACCAAGCTGAACTTTTCTCTTTCAGCACATTCAGCTCTCTGAAAGTGAATGGAAATGTGAACTGTATGTCCTGGTTGGCTTTGTCTTCAGCCCAGTCCAGAGTGAACTTCTGTGTTAAGACTGTTTTCCCGATGCCAGCCACTCCCTTTGTCATCACTGTTCTGATTGGTTCGTCTCTTCCAGGTGAGGCTTTAAAGATGTCTTCTTGTCTGATTGTTGTTTCTGGTCTG
>OMLP01045349.1:0-17170 GCA_900302685.1 Spondyliosoma cantharus
TTGACTACCTGATCAGTGGGGGGTCTGTCACCCTGACCAATAGTAGCTCAAACCTGAGTTTTGCACCTAGGTGTTCGCATTTTGACATTTTGCCAGCTGTAGGAGCCCGTTCCAAGTTCACTGCTAAAAGAAAAGTGGACAGTGAAAATTCAAGAAGAATGGACTGAAAAAATTGCATTTATTCTCCCTCCAACCAGCACAAGATCCATGTGCTTAATATGCCAGGAGACTATAGCTGTTATGAAGATTTCCAATTATGAGACGAACATAGGAATTTTGAAGAGACATTTCCTCAAAATTCAGAGGTAAGAACAACAACAATAAATGCGCTGAAATCGTCATATCAAGCTGCAAGCAGGATTCTTGTCACATCTATGACACAACAACAGAAAGCAACAGAGTGCTCACTTAGAGTGGTGTGGATTTTGGGTAAGCACAAGAAGCCATTCTCAGATGCAGAAATAATAAAATAATGCATGACTGAAGTGATAGACACGATGTTTGAAGGCAAACAAAAAGAGGAAATATAAATACTATGTATTTTAATTTATGTCAAAATGGAAATGACATTTTATTTTAGTTCATATTTTTGTTGTTGTTTTGAATGAAAAGGACATTTTGTTTTGAATATTACAGTATTGCAGTGGATGTGGCCTGACCGACCTCAATACATGGACCTTTGAGCCAAATAAACATACAGTTAAAGAAAAAATAATAAATGTCAAATGAAATAGTACTGCTACGGCAAGAAGGCTTCAATGGCTTTCTCCCCTTCTAGAAATGAAAGAAAACGACTCCAAATCCTATCAAAGGTAGAATATTTACCCTTACTCGCAAAAGTAAGTTTTTCAAGGGCAAGAGAGTTTGACAGTCCAGCAAGCCACACTGGTAAACTTGGTTTGTTAACAGATCTCCAAGATTTGGCTATGGTGTGTTAGCTTGTAAGCAATATAGAGTAATTTTCTTATCATCCTTGCTTAGTTTGCAGTTTGCAGGGAAAATCCCGAGGATACATAGCTTAGAGGGCATAGAGGTAATTACACACCTGTTACATATCAGGGGTATTGGGATCAAATTTATTTAACAAGATTGGCGTTATATAGGTTCTCATTAACCACTTGAATTTAATTAATTTAAAGTGGGTGTTTATGGATTGTGTTTGGGCTTTTAGGCAGACTTCTTGCCATTCTTCCACCGAGATGTCATTTTTTAGGTCCTCACTCCATGCCAACCTTTTATTTTCTGAGGAAACTTGTAAGCCGTCCACAATTATTACATAAAAGCGAGAAATCAGGCCCCTCTTGGAGTTGTGATTAACCAATATTTCTTCCACAGAGGTTAAAGAAGGTAAGGATAATGACTTTTGTCTCTTAAATATGAAACTCTTGATCTGTAAATATTTAAAGAAATGCCTGGACTGAATGTCATATTTCTGTCGAACATCGTCGAAAGGCATAAAAATTTTATTGTCAAATAGGTCTGCAACCTTACATATGCCTTTATCAGCCCAGATTTGAAAGCCTATATCGCTCTTACCTGGTGTGAAGTAACCATTACCCCAGATCGGAGAAAACTGGGACATCATCTCTATGTTTATGTACCGCATACCATACGTGTATTGTGTTTTTATCAAAGAGATTCTGAGTACTTTTCTTAAGGACTTTCAGTTTAGCTGAGTACAAGTATGAGTTAAGAGGTAGATGAGATGCGTTACCTCTTTCAATACTAACCCAGGGCAACGGTGTTCCTGATGTGAACCAGTAGGAGGCAGTAGAAAGCTGGGCTGGAGGTTTGGGAGTCTAAGACCACCTCTTTCATAGGGGAGATAAAGCAAAAATAAGTGAAGCCTAGCTCTTCTGTTATTCCATGTAAATTCACAAAACATGCTTTTAATTTTTGCAAAAAAATGAGTAGGAGGACTTAGAAGAATTGACTGGAAAAGGTAAAGGAATTTCGGAGGAACATTCATCTTAAAAATATTTATACCATGGTCTGGGGGAATATTCGATTCTGATTGGCTGCAGGGTGTCCATTAACCTCTGATATATGGACACCTACTAAGTAGTTCCAGTCAAATTGTCTGTTCACCGCTCTAAATTAATGCGCTAGCTGGCGTATCAGCCTGTCAACAGCCTGTGAGTGCAGTCCATCAGTCCTTCAGTGCCTCTGAACACCACAGGATGGCAACTGTAACACACAAGCTGCAGAAACACACTTCCCCTCTAAACTTACTGATACTTTGTATCACATTAAGCGAATAATCTCACATCCTGTTCGCTGTTCAACTCTCTACTTCAGGCTGAGGCCACAGTAATGTTACATACGGCCGATCATTTGTTCGTGAAAATCTTGATATTGATTTGGGGACAATGACTGGTTCGCTAGCTAGTCTTGTTGTTTAACATACTGTCAAATTATATTTACTGTTTGTCAACCGTACGCAATGTTATTGACTTTGAATCTTGCTAGCATAGCGTTAGCTTTCTGGCTCATCGCTGAGCGGACTAGAATATCTCCCGTTGCCAAGTCGTATCTAAGGTCCGTCCTATTTACTGGAGGAGTGAACAACGCTTCCGTTGCATAAGAACCTTACGGGAGGGTAATGATTGTTCCAGGTATTAGTCAAACCCTCAGGCGTTACCAGGGAAAGTAAGTTATGGCTTGTGAAAAACTTTATATTTTGATTGTAAAATGCTTGAAAATATAAATTAATGGTCTTAATTTATTTTCTTTGACAAGTGACCATGGTGTAAGCGGGATAATGCCCTTTAAGGTTTCCATAATCAGGAGTTAATGGACGATGCTGAGGCCTTAGAACCGTCCGACACATAGCACAGTCGGACATTATCCCTTACTTATACGGCATATCATAGAGATTGGTAACAATGACCATCTATTAATTGATTCTGTCGCTGTTTCGATTACTGGATCATAATTTGCAGATACTAAATTACTAATTTTAGGGGTGATTTTTATGCCTAGCAGGGCTCCGGACTAACTTTTGTTAGGGTTAGGATTGTTATATTGTTGTTTCGGTGAATCCGGACTGCCGGAGCTGGGACGGAGCAGATACGCAGCGCAGCGGACCTGGTGGAAGTTAGCACATAGAGTGAAAACCCTCAGCCCTCAGCCCTCAGCGGACATGTATCTGGTGGAATCACGTGTCAAGAGTTCGTTTCGCCATTGTTCGCTGAAAGTGAAACCTTCTCCTTCTACGCTCGGAACAACTTTAGGACCCGCTACCAATGTTACAGTATGTTACTGACGGACACAATGAAAATCTTGGCGCCCCTTGACAAACCCATTTTGATCAGGATCAGTGAGAAGAGGGAGGTACCTCTCCAGCCGACGTGCCAACACTTTCGCTAATATCTTAACATCTGAATTTATTAGTGAGATTGATCGATATGAAACACATTTTGTGGGTGCTTTCCAAGGTTTTAATGATACAATTATGAGATCATTACACAGGGATGGAGGAAGTTCACCTGTTTGAAAGCTATACACCAACATATCGACTAGGGGAGATATTAATTTATCTTTAAAAATTGTATATAGATCTATTGGAAGTCCATCAGGACCAGGAGCCTTTCCCCCTTTAATTTTGTCAATAGCATCAGAAATGTCTTTTTTTGTAATTGGGGAGTCTAGCTCAGCTTTGGCTTCTTCACTAAGTGAAGGAATTTTAATATGATCAAAATTGTGGAGAGATTCAGTGGTGATATAAGTTTCTGATGAGTATAAATGTGAGTAATATGACTCAAAGAGATCGTTAATTTTTGGGGGGTTGTTATCTTATCTCCATTTGTATTTGTGATCTCATTATCTTTCTCTCATTTTGCTGTGTTTTTATGCACCATGCTAGAAGTTTCCCTGCCTTCTCTCCCTGATCATAATAAGTCTGCTTCAGTCTAATCAATCCTGCAGAGGCTTTATTAGTGGATAGCGTATTATATTTTGCTTTCAAAATTGCAAGGTTTCTTTGTGCCTCACTGCTATTGTTTGTAGTTATTTCCAATTCAAGCTCCTTTATGTCATTTTCAAGCTCTAGCATCTGTAAAAATTGTTTATTTGATTTTTTATTAGTATATCCCATCATTTGACCTCGACTGTAGGTTTTAAAGGCCTCCCATCTTATTGCAGTAGATGTTTCAGTAGTATTGAGATGGAAGTAGTCGTCGATATTTGAACTGACAAATTCCAGAAACTTTTAGACGCCAAATAGTCTGCCCTCTAAGATCGGCAGAAGCAGAGTGCCTGAGCAAAATTAAGGCATGGTCAGATATTAGGATGCTCTTATACAAACATTCTTTAACTTAAGAAACAATTGTACTGGAAACAAGATAATAGTCTATACGGCTGTAGGTATTCTGGCTAGTAGAGTGACATGAATATTCTTTTTTTGTTGGGTTTCTATCTCTCCAAATATTTTTTTAAGTTTAGTTCGAACATAAACTGATGTATAATCTTCCTGCTTCTTGGATGAGAAATATCTGAACCCAGATCTAGGGCGCAGTTGAAGTCACTGCCTATTTCTATGTCCCTGTGCAATGAAGAAATTGATAAGAACAGATTGTTATAAAAGTTTGGGTCATCATTATTGGGTCCATATAGATTAACCAGAATCAGATCTTGTTGCAGTAATGAACCCTGTATAAAGCTGAATCTGCCTTTAGAAACTAACACAGTTTTTTGTATGCGTTGTGGGACGGCAACGCCCCTGGGGTGTGATGAAAAGGAACATGTTATTACTTTGCCTGGCCGCCTTTTCCTTAATCTAGCTGTCTCACCTGAGAGTAAGTGAGTTTCTTGTAAAAAGATGATTTTTGAGTGGTACTGTTTAAGTCTGCTCATTACTTGTTTTATTTAGTTAATTTAGTTAGACAGATTTCCTAAGGCCTCTTACATGAGACTAGCTCCAGGTCGAAACTCCTACTCATTTACTTTGTAACATCTTTTCTAGGGTAGAGCCCTGTTTATACCATTTAGCCTTATCCACAAAAGCAAGCACCTTACTTGAGAAACTGAAGACCTTTAAAAACATTGAATTCCTATAAACAAATTCCTACTCCCCAACTACCCACCTGTGAATAATCTACACAGTTATCCCCCGTCCCTGAAAAATTACTTGGTTATAGTCCCTGATCCTTTAGAAGGAGCAGAGAAAACGACCTACTGTTAATACAGACCTATGCTCCGACCCAAGAAACATCATAGTGGTCACCTTATAACCTAACTAAGTGAAATATGCATGTAGCGTAAACAATATTTTTTCTCCGATATATAGTTTTATGCATATAAGAAAAGGAAAGCAAAACAAAAATGCCAGTTCTGAATGGTCAGTCTTTAGGATACACACGTTAGGTGGGTTTCTCAGTGAACATCAGTATACTCAGTGCAGCAGGCTACAGACCCTCAGGATGGCTAACCTGCACTTTATCGGACCCGCCGGAAGAAATCCTCCACCTCCGCTGCTGTATGGAAAAGGCTTCGGCTGCCCTGGTGGAAAATCCTCATCCGAGCCGGAAAAATGAGTCCAAAGCCGATGCTTAATTCCTGGAGCTGTTGCTTCACCCGGTCATATTGTCTCCGTTGTTTTTGTACCTCCGTGCACAGGTCCGGGAAAAACACAAGGTGTCAGTTGCACTAAAATGTTAGCCTTGTCATCTAACTGGTCGCTGGCATTCGCATATTCCTCCTCCTCTCCATCCAGCGTGGTGCGGTCTGTGCTAGCATCGCTAACGTCGTCGACTTCGCCTGCTTTCCTTATTTTTACGTGTTTGACATTTTTGTACAGAAAGTTGTACTAAAGCAGTATTGGTATTGGCAGTATGGACAATTGAGTGACTCTATGTCGAAATGAAAAAGCAAATATGGGCCCAATAGGTCGAAGCTCTAAATCCTGCTGCTGCTTAGGTAGATGCCATAACCGGAAGTCTCAAGGGGGATGAATACTTTTGCAAGCCACTGTATGTGTGTGAAAAGGGGCTACGTTATTCCAGGGATCTCTAGAGAATATGCAATGTGGGTAGCCCTTAAGGAATGCAGGGCTAATAATAATATAGTGTGAAAAGCCTGTATTTAAATACATTCAATTATTGACTAGACCAAATGATTCATTGATCAATTAAGAACATAATTCTTTATCATTGTGTCTGTTGTTCAGGCAACAAAAGTGCCATTTTTGTTTGGATAATTTCCTTCTCAATCATAACATATTTCTTCATATACTCAGTAGAAGAGATGTAAAGTACTGTATGTGTGGTTGACAGAGGTCAGTGTAAGAAAAAGGTGGACTGTGTTTGGATTAAAGGAGGAGCAGGGGCTTTTCTTGACTAAGAGATCACTGGATCTGTCATTCCTCTTAGAGGACACAGGAAAATGCCTTTTATCAGTCTAGCCACTCTTCTCAGTGCTCACCAGCACAACCTGTCTCATCTGCATCATACATTCAGTGTTTTCCATTATTTGCTGCTCCACACCTTGCTTTAGAGGAAGATCTTCAGAGTTTTCTCTGATCCAATGGGAATAATTAATAGCAATATAGGAAGCAGAAAGCCAATAGTTTTTTAGCGTTTGGTCAGGCCAGAGCCCTGCTGCTGCTGACTATGTGCTCTCCTGTGATATCAAGTGCTCAGTTATGCATCCAACTGCTTTATACACCCATTTTAAAGGTTTGCATTGTTTTTTTTCTCCCATTGTCTCGACCTGGATTGGTTGGTTGAAATCTCCACCCTCCTCTTGGCCTGCGGTAGTATTTGGAAGAATACAGTGAGTGCCAGCAGTTTGTGAAGTGTTTGCCTCCTTCCAAGCACGCTATCCCAATAAGGTGTGAGAGTAATGTACACGGTCACATGGTGAGGACACTGCTGTTTTGCTGAATGTTATGCTTTTATAGATGCTACTACTGACTGCTCAATGAGAGTCTGTGTTGGGGCTTGTCACCTGGCAATTAATGTTTCAGCAATGTCAGGAAAAACACTGCACTGCTGAGACTGTCAGTAATACTCGCTTGTTTTTCTTTTCACTTATTAAGTTTGCTTTGTAGATTGCTCACACACTTTTTTAAATGTAAATGTTTTTTAAGCCAGATTTTCTGGAGGAAACCAGACAAAAAGATGAATGGTTTATGATAAGGCGATTCATGTTGCTATTTTAAGCTCAGGCTGTGGTCTTTACAGATAATGCCTGAGGAAAGTAAAGTAGGGTCCCCAGAAACAGCTGTTGTGCAGAGATGGAGGATTGTTGTACAGCCTCTCACGGAACAGCTGAATTTTGGCCAAATTTGTACCCTTTAAAAAAAAAGTTGCAATAAAAAGTGTTTATTCCAGAAAAATGTACTACATCTGCCACATAATTTGGGACCCTACTGCTTTCCAGTTAGCTCTGTTAGCTCTGCTAAATGTTACATACTGGAAATATATTCTTCTTCACTGCTCTAAAAGCAGTGAGTCAGGTGGAGTTAGCAACATGGCAGCTATTTGGCAATATTGACAAAATTAATCTGAATATCACCACCAGTAACACAGTGACATGTTCTGTATGTAAGTCTGTAATTTTGAGGGGTGGCACGATTGTTGCCAATTTCAACACCAGCAAATTTATAAAGCATTTGAAGATTCATCACGCAAAAGAGCACGCCGAAAATGCTCTCACCAAACTTTATGAGACAGTGAGGGAGCACGTTTCATGTAGGCTGAAAGACCTGCAGGCAATCAGCTTTACTGCTGACATTTGGACCGCCGACATGTTTCAAATGTTTTTGCTGAGTCTGCGCATTTGTGTACCGAGTATCGCCTTCAACATTTGCCCTTCAAAGTGCAGTGCTGCAAGTTTTAAGGGATCACATCCATACAGGGTCAATAGTATATATGGCTTTTTTTTGTTTTTTTAACACGCACTGGTATTGGATCAGTCCTCTGTATTGGCCAATGCCCAAAGCACAGGTATCAGAGTCAGTATTGGTAAGGAAAAAGTGATACCAAAAAAATAAATGCAATTTCACAGGATTTTAGACCAATTTTATTACCATAGCTATGGTCAAAACGTTGGTGTAGCCTTTTTTTGTGCTGCCGTGGGTAATCTTGGTGAACAACACACACACAGTTCTGTATTAAGCCCATCTTTATTCAGCTTAAACCATGGTAACAACCAACACACATTAATGCATTATAAAGGGATCGATCGCGGCTCATGCGTCTCGTCCCCAGCTGCCTCCAGCTGCTTTCCTGTGCATCTCCGATCTGAGGTCCAGCACACTTTAAAGGGATTTAAAGGGAGACAGTGATTAGCAAACAGGTGCCAGCTTTGTCAATCACTCACCTGGCGCTGCTCTCTTGAGCCCTCTCTACCTCTCTCTCTCTCCCGTGGCCGTGCCTCGACCACGCTCACCTCCACAGTTGGAAAAGCAGATAATAAACACTTGCTAAAGAAGCCCTCTGAGACAAACTAAAGCCATTATTTGGAAATAAGTCATTGAGTTAGTTTTGATGCCCTCCATTTTAGTGCACAACGCTGTTTGGGTGCTGCACCTAAACCGTATAAACCAAGCCATTCGAATGGGATTTAGGGTATTCTATTTCTTAACATTGTTTCAACTGCAGCCTTAAGTATCACCAGCAGGGTATGTAGATAGTTGGCTCTCATTCTGACACATGATCAAGGTGCTTTAGGCATATTTGGAGCTTGATCAGGCTTTAAAGGACTTTGTGGTTGTGATGTTTGTGTGACGATGTTTGTGTTTGACAGGACTTTGCAGGATGCTTTGTCGTCCTTTTACAGTTTTATATACCCAGATTGGTTCTTCATTCTTTCTTTCAACCCTGTCTCATCTTCTGAAACCAATTTATTTTCCAAAGTATGAGCCAGTCTGTATTTACAGAGGTTATTATAAAAATGGTTTGTATTTGTAAACATACTAGTTTGGAGAGAATTAAGTTCTGCAGCAGATTTCAGGAAGCCCTCAAAGAAAATAGAGGAAATCATATTTTGTGTTAAATTAATGAATAGAGATATATTTTGGCACCACCACTGGTAGAAAATGTGCCTCTTGTGATCAATTGTGGAGTTTTCTTCTTATCATGTCTGCATGTCAGTGTGGTTCATGTTTTAATCTTAACCTTTCAGTTCTGAAGGAATGCAAAGTTCTCTGTTCACCAATAACATTGTGTATTATAGTCTGTGTTTTAGGTTGTGTACTTGACTTAAGCTGCATTCAAACATGTCACTTGTTGGTTAAAGGAAAGAGAGCAAAAACTAAGTACCACAACAGAGTTTCAAAATCCTCATCGTCTTTCAAATCCATATAAAACTGTTCGGCTGTAATGCTAGATGCTAAACAAGAATTTTTCAATAAATAACTATAATTTGATTAATATTAGGGATGTCCTGATCAGGTATTTTTTACCCCGATCCGAGACCTTTAATATTTAGCAAATGCCGATACCAAGTCCCAATCTAATACTTAGCCTTAACTCATATTTTCCTGGATAATACAGCTGCATTAAGAAAAAAAGTACCTGCATCCAAGCTGCTCCTTAATAGGTTTTTTTATTTTGTTGAAACAAAGTATATACTTTCATATGGCTCTTTCTTATTCTACATATGCTATTGCAACATTGGCCTCCACCTTCCTTGTGTTAGCAGGTGAGTCTGTGATGCTGCACTGTGACAGCAGACCCTCGTGTACAGCCAGCTGAAGTGTGTATGAGACGCAGCCCATGCTTGGTGCCTCCATATCATCCTTTGCTTTTTTCATATTCCTTACGTTGTCACGTAAAATGACGTGGACGCGTTGCTTGTCTATTTCACACGCGTTCAGCATCTCCTCGATTGCCTGTTTTACATGCTCTGCTGCTTGCTCCCACCAAACTAGTGAGCATACCGGCACGTTGTAACTCCAAGTGGAGTCAATGTAATGTAATGCAGAGATGGTAGGGCATACCGGGGATTCAAAAACTCCAAGTGACAAAGAAAACCCTGATCCTCTACCACGGAGATGAGCTGGTTATCCAGAGCAATTCATTTAATTATCTTCTGTAATATTTTTGGCCATGTCGCTGTCTCGAGGATATTTCTTTTTCCTTTTGAAAGTATCCGCGAGTGTTTGCTGCTTCGGTGCCTTTGCCTGTATTGTTTGAGTGAACTCGTTGTATTCTTTGAGTGTTTGTTTTTTATACTCCGTATCAAATGAGTAGTATTAAATGCAGCGCCGCAAAACGGTCATATTGCAGATGTTACATGTCGCCGTTGGACTGCTTTCACTTTCTAATTTAAGTTATTTCCACACTGCGGACATTTTTTCCACAGGTTTGCCAGAGTAATGTTACACACGCGTCTGAGTTCTGCCACAAACTGTGCTCTGATATAAAATAAAAATCGGCCTTGGGTCCACGTTCAAAATTGCTGATCCCGATCAGTGGAAAAATGCCCATATCGGGCCCGATCCCGATCCTGCAGATCAGATCGGGACATCCCTAATTAATATAAATGTTATTTTCGTATGGGACATAAATATCTAATGAATTAGCCTTAATTGAATAATCATAAATGGCTTACAAAATCTATAGCTCCAATTGCTTTTTACACTTTCTCACACTGATCACAGACAAGCACTCTTCATTCATGCATGAAGGATGACTTCTGAAAACAAATATAGGTGAGTCAGAGTTAAGGGATTGCATGCTCCTAATGATGTCCATAAGCAAATAAGATAAATGGTGTTTAAAATGATGAGATGTTTATTCATGATTGAAATATTTACCAAAGCAGTAGAGCTTTTCATTATCATGTCATATTTACTGACATGCAGCCCTGCCTCATTGCCTTAACCAGTACAAACCACCCACTGACACGGAGTAATTTTTTATTTACGATCAGCTTGGGAACCCCTTTCATGGTGTACAATGTTCATTTTCACTCAGTATCTCCACTAATGTAGACCAGACGCCGCTTGTTGTTGAATGCATTTTTGCTTTTTTTCAGTGGTGTGTTTACTTACTGTGTTAGCTTTAATTCTGTATCTCTTTCATACCACAAAGAAGACACTGCTCTGTGAAGATAAACTTGTTCATGTGGTCATGGACAGTTGACCCTCTGGTCATCTGTTTCCACATGTAGACGTGGAGTTGGAAGATGGTTCATAAGTAGTATGTCATGAATGCATAATAAGAAGGAAGTGAAAAGTCCTCTGGGGGTGGCTAGACTAACCTCATTTTTTACATTTTATTGTCTGAACACATTTGGAGCTCCCCACTGTTAAGGCAGGAACACACTGGCCCAAATGTTGGACATCTGAAATGTTTGGGGAGACTGGGACGAGTTTCGGGAACAAATCTCTTCGGTGTGTTCAGCTGTGTGTGTGCTCTGAGAGTGTTGGTGGTCTGAGGATTGGACACCATTGGATACTCTGATTGGTTGTGTACCAGCTGTTGGTGGTGTGCTAACGAATCAGCGGTGTGTGTGTGTGGGAGGGGCGGAAGTGATGACGGTAAACAAACCACTTAAACAGAGATGGCGCAGAGTTACAAACTACACTTTGTCATTGCATCGCCTTTTTTGGATATTTCTACATATTTCTGGAAGCCATGGCTGCATGGACCGAAGAAATGGAGGAGCAGCTGATTACTGCCGAATACTGAGCCAATACTGTGTGCACTTTCTTTTTCTAATCTGATAATCTATGGTCTGCACTTCGTTCCGCCATTTCCTTTTTTCAAGTTTTGGATTACTGGCATGAGACTAGCGACACCCGATGTTAAGGATACTTATTGCAGATAATGGTGGTCAGATAATTTTTTTGGACCACCAAAAAGAGGAAATGCTGACCACACTGAAAATAATTTATTTTTGTAATAGCAGGGGAGCAAGTTTTTTTTTATCTTTATTCTATGAATGAAATACTAATGAAAACAGGCGAATTGCGTATTTTTGTGAAACATTTTTTTCAGTTGTCATGTTTGACAGCAAATAGTTTATTGTCAAACCCTGGCAGATTTGCCAGACAGATGTTGCAGATGTGTTATAGACAATGGTTTAAACTCAGGAAACGGGATTCCCAGGAATACTCAAAATTATTTCCCATTTACTGAGAAATATAATTATAGAAACTGGAAAAAACAACAAAATACCAACACATATTGGAATATATTTAGAAAACATGGAGGCCTTACAGTTTAGTCTCTTAAATCACATGTAACAGCTGTTTGTGCATGTGCCTGTGAAAAATACACACTGAAAGCTTATTGTAAATAATAAATTCAAAGCACCACCGCAATATTTCTATTTAACCTCCTGTGCTGAGTTAACAGATGCATATTGCACCATGGTTGAAATGCTTCTGAAGTAAGACATTTTTGCTTCGTAATTCAGAAGGCCATATCAGTTTAACAGCAAATGAATTGCTTAATGTTTGTGTACGCAATAAAGAATTTAAAATATTTCCATGTGCCTCTTCTTCTCAGCAGACAGATGATTGAATTTGGCATTTAATATTCCTCACACTTGCAGCTGTTGCATAGTTCGAGCTGCATGTTGATTAACGCAGTTAAAGTGATGTTCTTTTGCCTTAATCGTTGTGAATACAACCAAATAATACACTAAAGCAGTCGGGTTGGGAACCCAAAGGTTTATGCTTTTTTCTCCTTGTTACATTTTGTGTTGCTTGAAATATGACCAATGCATTTTGACGTTACCTGAAGCTTACCTTAAAAGCAAGTGCAGTTCCTGGCATTTCTGATATACAGTACATCCGTTACCATCTGGGATACTACTGATTGTAAAAACACATTGGTGGTATCCCAGGAACAGACGCAAAGTCATCCAATCACTTTGAGGGACCATAATATTTACCTCAGCTAGGGGTTCCCAAACATTTTGGCCAAAGCAATGTCTACTCATGACCCCTACGCCTGAATTGTTAGCTGTTCAACATGTCCCTTCTCAGACTGCTTAATTACAATAGTAGAAGCCTAAAAAAGTAAAACTTTTTTGTATTCCACAATAAATAAAAAGCCATGATTAGAGAAGTCAGGAATATGTTCTATACATGAACATGTTTTTTGCTGTTTATACCTAAGCTGTTGATAATAGTCTTTGTTGTGCAGCCCTCTGTGGGGTTCCAGTGCCCAGGCCTCACATGGCACAGTATTGCCTGAGTTGTACCTTTTAATCAGGCCAGTTAATTGATGAAAGGCCTGACAACGTTTTGCTGGTGGTTGAGGTGACTGCAGGTGAAAGCAACTCACAGGCTGTTACGGACCCTCTAGCAGAAAAGCTCACAGAGAGGGTGAAACATATTTAAAAGGACGCTCAGACACCAGATGAATAGTTGAACCAAAGTTTATTTAAAATCAATCCCGATCAAACCCATCTATGATGAAACACACACATTTCTACTTTGAGAATCCAACACACATTCACACACACAGAAAAACAAGCTGCAGAAAGCGCCTGGCAGCTTCACCTACTTACAACTTATAAAAGCCTCCCTTTCCTCCTTTTTCTGCATTATACAGTAAGGCGTGACACCACTGACCAGGCAGCTTTTTGAAACATTATTTAGGTCTATTTACAGGAAAACAAGAAGTTGGACTGGTAGTCGTCAGACTGTGCAGAGAGCTCAGGAGAGAGACGCTCCTCCATCTTTCTACAAACTCCCAGTTTCCAACAGTGCCTTGGGAGGGGTTGGTCGACCTGGGGAGTTGGTGCCCTTCTTGCCTGCTTCCAATAAACCACCAGCTGTAGGCTGTGGTGCTGAAGAATTTCTGATTTCCTGCACACACACACTCCTCCACCACCACGCAAATACACTCACACGCTTGCTCACAAACGATCTCATACCCCATTTTCAAGAGTGGGCAACTAAAAGCCAGAGCTGTCTCGCAGAGTTTATCCCAGTTCTCTGTGTGCTCTGTGAGGCCCAGGCTTCATGGCATAGTTGAGTGCAATTTGGGTTCTGCACATAAAGTGCGGTTTTGTTTCTGTTCTGGAGACATTGCCTGGAACAAAAGAGCTGCCTCATATATGGGGATCATGTGCAAGTCTAACATACTCATAGTAAATGTGTGGTCATTAGTATGATGCATTTAGATTGATTATGGAAAAAAATACTGTCCCAAACTTATTCATCTAAGTAATGTGGTAAATCTTTCATAAACTGGTAATGAAAGTCAAGATTTACACTCTTAGCTTGACCTTTCAATTTGATGTTTCAGGATGTTTTAAGACAGTCTTGTTGATGATGCACAACTGTTTCAAGTTTCCATTGATGACACAATTGCAGTTTATCTTGCAGTTTATTTTAGTCAGACTCGTGACATTAATATGGTGGGAAATCACTTTGATTCAGTGTGTCACAGCTTTGTGATGACTTGAAAAGCTCTTTTGTTAAGACTACTCTGCTCGCTAAAGTTTCCATGCAAGCCTGTGTGTTCCTACGCTCGGTGGGAGGCAAGGTACGATAGGGCCTGTGGTTCTTCAGAGTCATTGAATTTGAATTAAATGAAGAAAAAAGAATGCACGAATCAAGTGTCATTATTGAAGATTGACAAGAAAAATTTAGAAGAAATGGCTTGAGACAAAGCGTAGCAGACACTCTGTGGGACTGCTGCTTGCTTGTTTCCATCAGGGCTGCAATCTGAGGAACACCACCCTGCAAACTGCACAGCTGAAACCAGACTATGTTACAGCTAGGCATCAACCAGTATGTTTTTCCAGGAATAATACTAACATCGATGAATGGTAATCAAGGAGAGGGATAACTGTTATTTGGAGTTGTAGACATTTGAAGTAAAAGTGAAAATCTAATGTCAAAATTGACAGTATTCAGTGATGGAATCTAAGCACAGTTTACTCAGGTAGGGCTCTTAAGTACAATTTTAAGGTACATGAACTTTCCATGTATTTCCATTTTCTGTTAGTATATACATCCACTCCACTCCATATTGGAGGCAAATATTGTACTTTTTACTCAACGACATTTATTTGATGACTCTGGTTTGAAGTTATTTTGCACATTACTGATACTGTATTATTATTTTGTAGCCAAACTACCTTATTAATGAATACATTTATTTCATCAGCAATCTGACAATAAAAAAAGATAGATACTCATTATCGGATGTGTATGTTGAATGTTGTCTCACTAATTACAAGCCTTCCAACATGACATGGTCCAACAAACCTATTAATTTTAATCACCTTGTTTGTTTGTTTTGTGTTTTTTGTTTGTTTCTTTACAAATGCTTTGTCAGGTGTAAATAATATTTCAAACTGACTTATTAACAGCTCTGTTTTCTAGTGTCTCTCAGGTGCAACATAGCACAAGCTTTCAAGTGGATATAATAGTTGTGTTTTTCTTCTGAGTAACGTGACTCATTCACGTTATTGAGTATTGGTTGGACTCCATGATATGGGAAAATAGAATCACAATGTTATTCTTTTTGACAGATTCTTCAGTTGCAGTATGATTCATGATTGTTAGGAATTATCATTTTTACAGCACAATTTTAAATTTTCACTGAAAAAAACTATTAAAATCATGATGATGTGACATTTGTTGGAATCTTTACTAAACACACATGTATTCATACATCTGAAGAAGAGGATTTGTACGCCTGGGCATTTCTGCAGTACTGCCGTACTTCGTTATAATGCTGTCTGTCGCACATTTTACAGTGATCAAAAAACTGCAGCTTTTTGCAATTTTTGATATTGCACTGGGCCATACTACGATTGCAATAATCTTCTGATTAATTGCGCAGCCCTAGATATTGGTCCTTTGAGTTCATATGGCACCCTATAGTACAGGATGCTTGTAAATGTGAATGTGTGTCACACACACACACACACAGGAGCACGTCCATTGTTTCTTTGGAATACTGGGGTGCTTGCCAGAAGCCCTCGACAGCGTCCACTGCCAATTAGTCCCTTTATTTGTTTTAATTTAGCTGGACGAGGACACAGCAGCTAGACATTCCATGCGATGCCACTGGGCTCTTTAAAGCTGTAGAGGATGCTTCTGATTGAGGTTCAGATGAGATCTTTACTCTTTCCACTATATTTAATGTTTTTTTCATATTTGAACTCCCATTTCCACAAAATTGTTGAAAGATTTGGTTTGACAAGGTCAGAACTGTTCCAAACAATCATGATCAGAACATCTAGTCTTTGCATGCTGAAGAGAGAATGGCATGACATTTTGTTGTGTTTTTTTTATTCCCAGTGATGTGTAGCCTCTTTGTGTATAAGAACTAGTTTTGTGTGGAGTATCGCAGTGGTCACATCATCAGGTGCTGGGCTGATATTTCTGCCAAAGGCCTCCTGTTGGTTATTTAGCCACATTTTATTTAGGCTTTAATTGATTTAGACAGTTTTAGGTGCTTTCACTCTGGCAGAGTGAATGAGCCCATTGATGGAGCATGGCAGGCCTGCCACCTCCAGAAACGAGTGTGGGGCTGTGGGTCAATGCTTTGGCACAGTGAATAACAGCCTCAGCAATAGAAGCTTTGTGTCTATCTCTGCTGGCAGTGCAGCGCTGCCTCGGGCCCTGTTCCACCAGCACCTCCAGGGACAGTAAGGACTAATCTCCTCCTCTCAGAGCCCCCTTCCTCACTCACACATACAGGCTGGCTGCAGGCCTGTAATTACGTACAGTGAAGAGGTGTGGACCTTTTTGTTTTTGAAGCCAGGAAACAATCTAACCACACTGTTGACCTGTCACTGGGTTAGCCGCCAAGTAGTGAATTTCCTTTCCCACAGTAGTTGAGCTGACCAGTCTGAATTGTGGATTTGTGTTCTCTGGCTCTGTGTACTCATGGCTCCTCTTGGCCTGTAAATCAAACAGGTAGATGTAAACTGATAATGTTTAAGGTTCCAGAAGTTGGATACCATAAAGGCTTTATTTTCTGGACACTTAATTTGCTTAATCTGCTGGAGATGGTAGAGGCAGTAAGATTGACTCTAATCTATTTATTACATTTACTAGGGATGTCCCAATCCGATCTGCAGGAACGGGATCGGGGCAGATATGTTTTTTTTTCCACTGACCGGGGATCGGCAATTTTGAATGTGGACCCAAGGCCGATTTTTTTTTTTTTACGTCAGAGCACAATTTGTGGCAGAACTCAGCCGCGCACATAACATTACTCTGGCAAACCTGTGGATAAAATGT
>OMLP01045349.1:17190-28103 GCA_900302685.1 Spondyliosoma cantharus
TAATGGTCGAGGATTTGTCACAGCAGCTTTGGAGAGACATTGCAGATTTTTTTTTTTTAATATATATATCGGCCGATATATCAGAATATCGGATTTTTAAATCACCAAATATTTGTATTGTATCGGCCTTAAAAATCCTTTATTTGTCGGGCTCTATTTGTTTTCCTCATATAAGTTGCCAAAGACAGTTACAGCTACTACCTTAATGTTGTTTGGTCATGTACCATGTTTGGTCTGTTTTAAGTTGAGTGAGGGACCTCTGTAGTTAACCGACCATCCGACTGACACGCCCCCGCTCCACGCCGCCGGCTTATCCATTCACACTGGTTCAGTTCTCCAATAATACAGCCCTGATACTACCTCCAGAGGCGGATCAGCGCCAGAGTGAAATTTCACCCCTCGCTGATTGAGATCCTGACCCACCAAACATCCTGGAAAGTGACAAAGTTACATTTTTTGCTAGAAATGACATAATTACATAATCACCACCAGTAAACTGGAAGCTGTCTGACTTTTCTGGGGGAAAGTTCCCTGAAGTCTCGGTCGGGAGTGCTGACGGTCGCGGTGATTTATTTTCATCACAAACACTCTGTGAGTTAAAGTTTTTTGCCAGTGACAGGCGCTGTTTTTCGGGCAGAAATGTGATGAAGAGTCGGTAGGACAGGCGGGAGGACAGACAGGAGGACGGACGCTTCTCCACATAGGCCGACAGCTGTGGTATTTTTTTTCCTCATATAAGTTGCCAATGACAGTTACAATTACTACGTTACTTTTGTTTGGTCATGTAACATTGCTTTGTGGGACATTTTTCTTTATTTAGTTGAGTGAGAGACCTGTGCAGTTATCAGACTGTCAGACCGACACACACCCGCTCCGCGCCGCTGGTTTATCCATTCACACTGGTTCGGTTCTCCAATAATGTGGCCCTGATACTACCTCCAGAGGCGGATCAGCGCCGGAGCGAAATTTCACCCCTCGCCGCATCTGAAACTTTCACACAGAGGTGGATGCAAACGCCGGTGTGAATGGGGCCTAGAGTGACAGACCCCCCTCTGACCAAATAGTCAAAACTCCAGCACCTTCCTTGTTCTTCCTCTTGTTCTTCCTCTCTCACTCGACGCCCTCTACTGGGCCTAACAGCTGTCGAGAGCCGCAAGCTGCATTTGCAGCAGGCCCAAAGAACTTCTCACTGCAGCGACACGGGATCCTGCCAGTATTCCACATCAGTTAGCACCAGCAACTGCGACGCAAAGCTTGCCAGCTAACTACACACCAAGCAAGTTAGCACCGAGCTGCTATCCTTGCAAAGGAAAGGAGCGACCAGTTTCCTCCTCTGCCGACTTTCATCAGTCCTTGCAGCATTCAACATTGGAGTTCCAACCTCCTTCTGCAACCACCAGCACCTTTTCTTCAAAGACTGGTAACGTTGAACTGGGCTTAGATAGCATAGCACGGCTAAGCACAGGACTTTAAACTCTGGTTGACATAATGCATATGTGTTCAATGCAGGGTTTAAAATTGGCACCCGTCACTCGCCAAATGCGTGTAAAAATATGTTTTGGCGAGTAAAATAAATAGGTCACATGCCATTGGCAGGCTGCTGAAATTTGCCGACTTTACTATATAATTTTCAACATAAATGCCAAACAGTAAAACAGACACAGTTTACAGCTACAGCAGATCTACTGATTGCGTTTCAAATTTCAAATTTGTCTATCGCTGTCCACCGTCATTCAACATTTTAAAATGTATCAAGTTGTGCAAGGCACAGGTCTGGTATTGGAAAACATAATGACCGCTCACCGCTGTCAAAGGTTTTTGTGCCTCTGATTCATGTCTTCTTTTCACTCCGCAAGTAGTCCATTCATTTGTCATGACGGAACTTCATTCAAAGCAGAGCTCCACCAAAGAGCCTGCAATCGTTGCGGAAGGTTATCTGATGTGTCAGTCAGTGCATTTACATGACACTCAAGAAAACTGAATTACTGGCTTAGTCCGACGATGATCGGATTTTTAAGATGCATGTATACACCTTAGTCTGACTAAGATCGGACCGGATTTCTATAGTCGAATTAAGACAGCTAGATTATTCGATTGATAGTTGCATTACCCGTGCATGTATACCTTACATCAGATTGGATCAGATGATCATGCTCGAGATTTTTTCCCCGGGGCTGTGAGCCGGAAGTAGAAGGAGACGATGTAGTCGTGTTGTTTCCAGAAATAGCAAAACAACACAATGGAGAGATTGTCGTCTTTCCTCCGAAATCACCGCAAGTATGAGCGCCATTGTGAATCTAGTTTGTTGAATTATCATGTACATCACATACGAAATGTACAAAAGCTGTAGCCTTGTCTCGCTCTTCGTACGCCATCTTTCTCGAATGCCGAGGCAGAGTTTGTTGTTGTTGGTGACGTAAAGAGGTCAGCCAGAGGTGGCTCTATTACCACTAGTTGAAATGGGTACAGCACCACCTATCGTACCGGGGATGCTTCGATTTTCGATTTTCTTACCGGCATGTATACTCGCATAGTCGAACTATGGCCTTAATCCGACTAAGCTGTGCATGTAAACGCACTGTGTTTCCCCTATATGCATTCTGCTGCTGAATTGTCAGCGCCGCTGCCGCAAAATAAAAAAAGACATGATTTTTGTATGTTTAATATCACGGGCGAATTTAAGTTACACACAGTGAAAGCACTACATCCTTAACTTGAAATCAATTATTATTATCATTACTGCTATTTGTATCATTTCTACAAGTCACCGTTTAAGTTGAGTGACTGAAATCCTCCCCTAACCCTGTCATCCTATTCAAAGGCTGCAACAGGCGACTCATCAAACCGGGGTGAAGTTAGTTTTAGGTTGGATATTTGGCGGATATTCACTCGAGTTCAGCCATGTCATTGTGGACGTCATTTCGGGCTTTGAGCGACATAACTAACATTTTTCACCATTTTCTGACATTTTAAAGACCAATCAATTAGAAACAACTAAGCATCTGTTGTTAAAAATGATGTGATTGAATGATTCGATGGAAAAAGTTCAATAATAGTGTGTAAACCAGAACAGAGTGGAACTGCATCCTTCTTACTTCTAACCCTAACCCTTCTTAAGTGCATAGAAAACAATACACATTTCACAGAATCAGTCTGACATAATATTAGTCATGAGTTTGTAGAAAAATGTGGCCGCAGTCAAACAACAGTGTCACTGTTGTTGCCAGCTGACAGGATTAGGTAAAGAACAGGGCTGACCAGGCCAGAGTCCAGCATGGCAAAGCTTTTCTCATTCAGCCCCACTGTACTGTGCCCATGAGAGTACTGACCAGCAGCAACTGCAGCTCAGCAGACAGCCATTAGAAGACAAGTGTGGAGTGACACTTAGCATACTAATGCTTCACGATGGGGGAGGCTTTAAAACACCACTGTTAATGGATATGAGGTTGAAGGTCCTGTCGACAGTACCACAGGCTACACAGGCCTGTTTCTGGAGCAGACTGGTGTCCGCCCCCAACAAAACTCTCACAATGAGTGACGGAAGCAAAGATAACACGCCTGTGTGCCACAGTCCAATTCGTATAGCACAACACTGGCTGTTCTTGGTGATGAATATGAACCACTTCACTTTATATTTTGACAGCAAATGTATGCAACTAGACAACGACACGTGTATATGCGCAATAGCCAACACACACGATGAACTTACCGGTATATACGGAGTGTTGATGTAGAAAGTCGTGGCCTGCGCACTTAAAAGTTAGAGGCGGACCGTAAAGGTAACATGTTACATTCACTCACTTCATGTGAATTTGCGTTGAAACGAAACACACGAATCTCGAATATTCTCTTTAATTGTGACGAAACAAGTGAATTTGTAAAGTATCAGTATTTGACTGCATTTAACCAAGAAAACAGAATTCAGCAGTCATTCTATGCAGTTATCACCAGAACTCAACAGTTTCAGCTGCTTTACCTGTTGCGAGCTTAGGACTGGTCGGTGCCGCTCTCTGGTCCCGCTCCTCCCTCTGTCCCAGCGGACTCTACTTTAAATCTTATCACACTTCACTTTTACGTTTAAAGTTAAGCTGGATGTAGAAGAGCAGCCAAATAATCACACGTCTGCGTGCATGACGGGAGAACGTATGTGTGGATAAGTTTGTCCTGGGAACGAGATGTGAGCGGGGACACAAGTGCATGATGGGACATGTAGTAATCTGCGGAGAAAGAGACTACCCCAGTTATTTCTACACAATGGCATTTTTCTTTAAAATGCGCCACGAAGGCAAATATTTCTAAGAGTCCTGAAAACTGGTAAAAGCGATATTTGACATTCACTTTCAAATTAACTACCGTGTACCCAGAAGAAACATTTTTCCATCCTGCAAAAAGTTCAACTCTCTTTACTTGGAAAGCTTTATGCTGCAAAGCCATTTTAAATTGTACCCAAAATACAACCTCCTGTTGAATTACGCTGCTTTACAGACTCCGAATCTTCCAAGTTGGCGGTCAACTAGGCACTTCCGACCTCTGTTACTGACTGGAACATGGTATTAATCATGTAGTCACCGATGGATCTTGACACATTGCATACAACACCAACACCTGAATGAATACAGGAGAAATTGTGGCTATAAACATTTAATGAACATGTAACATAATTATTCTCAGACAATGAAATGGCATTGGGATGTGTGGGGTGCCTTTGTAGAAATCATGGGTTTCTCCACACCGCTGTTAGGAAATCGGAAGGTCCTGCTTCATTCATGTGGCACAAGTCCATGAGGACAAACAGAATGAAACTGAAATTGAATCCAGCATAGCTATAAAAATGTAAATGCAGAAAAAAAAAGACATTGTTGCCACTCGTGTTCGTCCCCTTTAAAACTGAAAATCATTTCAAACTCCTCTAAAGAAATGAAGGTGCCAAAGCTGCTCACACAGCAGCAGAGGATTTGTACTTTTTGTACATTTTGTCCCAGAATCCCCTAAAACCCTCTTATTTTCAGTCTCTACATTTCCTAAAATTTACCAGCAGCCTAAACTGACCTTACTTTATATTAATACTATCAGGGATGTGATCAAAATGCCTCACAAGGAAAAGCCAGATAATGTAATGTTTAATGACTAAGTAATAATTAAAACAAAAAAAATCCTGAGAGAATAAAATATATACAGTACATAATGATCACATCTCTCTGTATTAAATAAGTATAGGCAGTCAGATCAATCTCATCACACTTTACAACTGCCTTTCTCTCAGCCTCCACATCGCACTCCGATGGTACTGTGCTCTCAACAACCATTGTGTCCACTGAACTCAGTCCAGGTGCTTCTAGAGCACTTTAGTCCGTCTCCATGGCACCACTGTGTGTCTCCTTGGACACCATGAGTCTCATCAGTTTTCCGTGGAGCTTCTCTATCTTCTTTACATCCTGGGCCTGGTCTGTCTTGTACTGTAAACACTGTGGGGATAGACAGAAGAATACATGTGGGGAATGATAGCTGCCATTACAATAAACTGACTAACTGGAGTGACACAATTAATTTGTGTCACAGAATAAGACATCGCGTCAAACATAGTATTATAAAAGTGCCATTTCTTTGCTTTACCTGTTCCCTTCCTGTTTTACCCATTATATGTGTTCATGTGGAAAGTAAAGGCTTTTTTTGTCAGCATACAATTATCATTAGTACTACAATTAAGCCCCTTTCATACTGCCTTTTTAAGAGGTGGAATGGGAGGACAGTTTTATTCCACCTCTGATCTGCCAGAGGAGGTAATAACAGAGTAGCAACAGAGATGAATCGACATCTATGTGAAAGTGCAAGCCAGCAGGATGGGACAGGTATGCTGCTCGTTTGGGATTAAAAAGCGGATTTATCTTAACTCCTGTTTGTAACCCCCATTGTTGTGTGTTTATGTATTGAAACTGCAACTGATGACTGGAGCTGGAGGGGAAATGTACTTTACTTTCATGAAGAGAACATTACAGAATAACCACAAATGATCCCACAGTAAAATTTGGCACATAATGTAGGGGTTAAAAATGCACTTCTAGGGATGATATACAGAATTTCGTGATATGGGGTTAAAAAAAAAAAAGGCAGTGATACCGTCGCAGGACTGTGACGATATCTACCAACCTATTACATGGTTATTTTGTTCTTAAAGTTCAGGAAAAAGACAAGGGAATCCATACGAATGCATTCTCCTGTGTCTCCTTGTCATTATATTGTTCTGTTTAAACAGAGAGCGCAATTATACTGCTGAAGAAGACAGACTCGTTCTCATACAACCCGCCTTACTCTACCTCTGATTGGCTACAATAGTTGTGTTCTCAATGCCTCACTCAAACTTCAATCGGTGAACCGGCGGCTGCTACTGACTGCTAGTTGCTGTATTGTTTTACAATTGCATATGATTTTAACTAGGGATGTCCCAATCCGATCTGCAGAATTGTGATTGGGCCGATATAGGCATTTTTCCACTGACCGGGGATTGGCAATTTTGAACGTGGACCCAAGGCCGATTTATGTTTTTTTTACGTCAGAGCACAATTTGTGGCAGAACTCAGCCGCGCACATAACGTTACTCTGGCAAACCTGTGGATAAAATGTCTGCAGTGTGGAAATAACTTAAATTAGAAAGTGGAAGCAGTCCAACGGCGACATGTAACATCTGCAATACGACCGTTTCACAAGGGGGCAACAAAAGAGCTGCATTTAATACTACTCATTTGGTACGATAAAATATTACAGAGAAGGTAATTAAATTAATCGCTCTGGATAACCAGGTCATCTCTGTGGTAGAGGATCAGGGTTTTCTTCATCATCTGGAGTTTTTGAATCCCCGGTATGTCCTACCATCTCGGCATTACATTACATTACATTGACTCCACTTTGGAGTTAACTTGGAGTTAAAACGTGCCGGTATGCGCACTAGTTTCGTGGGTCTCATACAGCAGAGCATGAAAAACAGGCAATCGAGGAGATGCTGAACACGCATGAAACAGACAAGCAACGCTTCTGGGCGACTGTAGCTCAGGAGGTAGAGCGGATCATAGAGCTGGGCGGTATGACCAATAATGTATATCACAGTATTTTTCAAAATTCCTACAGTTTCACGGTATATGACGGTATTATTTTTTTCATGCATAATCAGGTGTTCACAGCATTTTCTACAGTTTGAGAGAGGAATTTTGAGCCCCTTTTAGATAGAAAAGGTGGCACATTTGCTGCAAGGTAAAGGAGGCACTATAAGGGAGGTATAATTTTCTTCTCTCAACCAGTTTCTCATGTGACGAAACATGTAATGTGACGTGAAGCACGAAGTTGGGTGTGAAAAGTGACGTACAACATATGCATCGGAAGAAATGTGGCGACACTTGATATATTTATTTAATAATAGACCCGTGGCCCATATGGCGCCTCCTCAGTCAAACACACGCCGTTGTTAAACCCCCCGCTATTAAAGCACGCGTGCGGCGGAGCGCCTCGTCCCCTCCTTAGCTGACTCAAGCAACAGACAGCTAACAGGAAGCTTCAAAATAAGAGCTTTACATTGCACCCCATCGGAGTTTAGAACTGTGTTCTTAACGGGGGCTTTTAATTTGAAAGTAGCGAGCGTTAGCTTGCCGCTAAAACAAGCTAGCTGTCAGCTACAGAGACCTAGGAGACCTAAGCATCTCCTGGATCTCAGCGGCTTTCCAGTTGCTCATCTTGACGCCCGCGGATGAAGTCATGATCTGCAACATCTATCCTATCTATCTGTAGTGCTCTGGTGTTATGTTATGCTGAAGTCACCATAACATAACACGAGAGCACTACTGTTTACCCTCGCAGTTGCACCATGCCTGTTTAGCAGCGCAACATTGAAAAGGGTTCGGTCTAAAACAGTGTCGCGCAGCGTAGCGTTCCGAACGTTGTGTAATCTAATACACCGGTATGGCGGTATATTAAAAATTCATATCATAACGAAAATATACACCGGTATTCGGTGTGAACCGGTACACAGCCCAACACTATCCTCTAGCATTCCATCTAGTGCCATCATCAACTCAAAACTTTAATTGGTCCAGTTCTTTGAATCATGCATCAATCACACTGGTTTTCTTCACAATCAGACTGTTGCAGCCTCACACAACTGTTAGCGCCGGATCCATTGTGAGGAAAAGTGCTGATACCGTTAAATGTTGAATCAATCAGCAGCTAAGGATCTTTAAAAACAGAGCAATCCAACTTAAGTTTTCTTTTGAACACGTCATTATATTTTCATACTGGTGTCCTATCGTACCTTTTACACGCTACCTTTACCCGACCAAACAAATACTAACTAACAGGTACAGAAAGCACCCTGGTCATCAACCTGTGGAGGACTTTAGAGGTATCCGATGTAAACACGGTCACAAGTCATTTTCATCAACTCTCCGTAATTTGATTCCATTTTAACCACTACTTCCGCACATCACTTACCACGGCATTGTCGGTCACTTTAATGCAAAGGTTGCCGTCGCAGTGTCTGTACTTCAGGACCACTCTGACCTGCAAACAGAACAACTTGTGAATATGAGAAAACAAAAAACAAAAATCAGACCAGCAGCTGCTACAGTCACGTCTCTAACGAGCTATCCGGCTAATTGGCTATCAAGCTAGCGTGCTAATGTGTTCGTAAAATAAAGTGTTCCCACCTTCATGGGATCTGTCAGATACAGTTTTTCTGCTGCGCGGGCGAACTCCTCCCAAGTCTGATAGTAAGGCATTATTTCAACCAAGCGATATTACTATTATACCAAAGAATATGTCTGCATCGGTGGACCAGGATTGCTAACTTCGGAACACCACATCAGCAGCGTGAACACGACCAATCGGAGTGAAGGGAACGTGTTGCCGAAACTACTTCCGGATCATAGTTTCCAAACAAAAGCCAGCAAGCGTAACATAATAATTAATATGCATTACAGTATACAGTATATACTTTATGGTTTAAGTCCAGTTCTTTAAACCTCCTCATCTAAGTTTAAAATCTATCGCAACAAATGCATGTTTCACAACTAAGAGGGAATAAAGTTACCTTTCATCAGTTCCAAAATGAATATTACTGATCACTTTGATATTCTCAAACAACCACGTTCTTCTATAAAAGTGATGCTGCTGTCTATTGTTGATGGCGCCTTGGGTTGAATCAATAACTAATCAGCAAAGTGAGTAATATAGGCAATATCTAAGCAATTTAGCAAATGCATTTTAGAATAGTCCCTCTGATGGACTCTAGTTTTGAAATTATCCCTCGTCCCCGGACCGGAAATGTTCCTGTGCTGAACGGTGTGAGGAATTCTACATACCGCCCTCTGGTGGTGGCTCAATGCTCCAGCTGACAGAAAGAACCTGTCCTGTCATCACAACGCGAGCGCTGCATAAAGCTGCAAATGTGATGGATGCATGGTAGCGTTCCATTATTTCTCCTTGTTTTATCAACATTTTTTATTAAACAATTACAAATGTACAGAGCAAAACAGAATGCAGTTAACATCTTCCCTTTTTCTCCCTGAGCAACGTGTGAGGACCCTGAAACACAGGCCCCAAATACAATCCCCACAAACAACCCCCCCAGACAGCAAATAGACCTCTTAATTAAAATAGATAAAAATAAGAGATAACCATACAAAAAAAAAAGTGAATAAAATACAATGACCGAATAAAGACAAATCCCTAACGAGTACACAACATCAACAAACAAAGAAGCAAATAAAGAAACAGTCCAACCTATACAGAAACAAAAGGCCCGAGAGGGCAGGATCGACATCGACGAGCAATAATGTATTACTATAATATTTTGTCAGGAGAGAGTTTTTCAAAATAGTCAAGGAGAGGCCTCCAGTGGAAGTAAAATTTCTCCGAGCACCCCCTAAGAGAGAATTTGATTTTCTCCAATTTGAGGAGGAACAAGATATCATGAAGCCATACTTTAAAGGAAGGAGGTTGCGAAGATTTCCACAGGAGAAGAATCCTCCTACAGGCTATCAAATAAGTAAAAGCGATAACATTGTCCTGAGTGGACGAGGCGACAAGCTTATCAGGAGACCTACCAAAAATAGCAATATGTGGTGAAGGATTGATTGTCAAACCGAAGATATCGGAGATGGACTTAAAGATGGACTACCAATACATAGCCAAACTAGAGCAAGACCAAAACATGTGAGTCAGGTTGCAAGGAGCCTGGGAGCATCTACTGCAAGTATCATCAACTGTATCTGCAAACATTTTGGAAAGTTTATGTTTACTAAAATGAAGTCTGTGAAGCACCTTAAACTGGATGAGAGACAGCCTAGCACAGCTAGAAGAAGAATTAACAGCCCCAAGCGCCCTTTCCCAGAAAACCTCAGAAAGTGTGGTTTGTAGCTCGCTTTCCCAATCAACCTTGATCTTTTTTACCGCAGACTCGTTAGTGGTGACCAAGAGATTATAGAGGAAGGAAACCTGACCTCTAGTCAAGACTCTCGCCTTGAGCACCAAATCAATGCCACTGGGGTCTGGAGCATGAGGAAATGCCAGTGTGTGAGTCCTAGCAAAATCACGGAGTTGAAAATATCGGAAAAAGTCCAAATCTTTTAAGTTGAATGCAGAACGTAGCTGGCCAAGACTGGCAAAAACACAATCAACATACAGATCACCCAAACAGCGCAGGCCACTCCTCTCCAGAGAGATAAATCGTGAATCCATCTTAGCCGGCATAAAAAGGTGATTGTCACGAATGGGCGTCGCCCTAGGAAGGGAGAGCCACCCAAAGTGATGTCTAATTTGAGCCCATATCTTAAGTGTGTTTATCACCACCGCGTTAGAAGTGAAACTAGCGGGAGAGAGAGGGAGGGTGCCACACACCAGAGATGAGAGAGAAGAACAAGAGTCGGCCT
>OMLP01045351.1:24635-48364 GCA_900302685.1 Spondyliosoma cantharus
GCAGGTTAATGTGGTTCTGTTTGTTGTCTTTTTGAGTTGGTCTCAGAGAACTTAAAAAGCAAAGTTTAAAGTCTATCTATCTATCTATCTATCTATCTATCTATCTATCTATCTATCTATCTATCTATCTATCTATCTATCTATCTATCTATCTATCTATCTATCTATTTATCTATCTATCTACAAACAAGCCATTACAGGTTGCATCACAGGTGTTATGTCTGTGGCGGCAGAGACCTCCCCAGCTCGAAAGGTTACAAGAATAACACTCCTCCCCTTCACTTTCATCTCTGGTTATCCATCCATCCATCCATCCATCCATCCATCCATCCATCCATCCATCCATCCATCCACCCTTCTCTTCCTCTTCCTCCATCTCCCATCCCATCCGTGTGATGACTCATCAATCTAAATGTCCTCCTCCTTCCCCGCCCTCCTCATCCGCCTCTTGCCACGTCTCCTCCTCCTTACCCGCCACCTTAGCCATGTGCCCTATGACTCACCCCCTCAACTGTGCTCCTCCAACCTCCAACTTCCCGTTAACCCTCCTGCATTTCCTCCAGCGCATCATTAGGGTAATATCAGTACCTACCAGCCCTCTCTGTATCCTTCCCTCACCTTTATCTTTTCATCTCCCATTTGCACCGAAGCCTCTCTCTGCCAACTCAACCTGCTGTGCCGAGGGAAATCGCCTTTTTTTCTTCTCCTTGTTTCTGCTGAAAAATATCTCTCTTTTTTTGCCACTTATTTCTCTCTTTCTCGCTCATGTTTCTCTCCTTCTACCCACAACCCCCTTCAGCTATCTTGTCTTTTATTGGAAACAGACAAAAAAAAAACATTAGCAGATACAAATCAATTGATGTGGCGGCTGGGGACTCGTCACATTACTCTAAGTAAGGTGAAGATCAATGCGAGTCAATGTCAGCTGGTGAACAGTGCATTTATAGCATTCGCCGGCAATTGTTCAGCCCCTGTGACTCGCGGCTGATTTCTTCATTGAAAGGACAGATGGATTGCTGAACTAAAGGCAGTTAAGGAAAGACATACGGGGTTGTTATTCTCATTTTCATGCGAAAACCACAACTTTCCTCGAATTAGGTCAAATAATTCACTTCCAGAAAACAAGCATCTCTATCAGAAGTGGGTGTTGATGGCTCTAATGTTTCTTGAAAGTCAATTAAAAATATTCAGCGTAAGTAAAAGGGTAGCAAAGTGTCATAACAGCTCAATGCAGCTCGTTCTACAGCAGTGCGAGATTGATGCACAAGCCCACGCATCCTGCAGCCTCACAAACCAAAGGAGCTTTGAAGGCCTCTGCAGAACAAACTGGTGATTGACTGAACTAGCATGCTCATTACGGTTACAGACTCCACTCAGTCTCCCCTGTCAAATTAGAGCCCTCTGTGGCGATAAACCGTGACTTGTAAATAAATGGTATTATGGTTTGATTCAGTGACAGAGTGGCAGTGTGCCGCATCAATATGACTACCGGCAAGAATTAACGTCAGGCTAAATTACAGGCAGCTGGAACCGCGAGGTAGCTAGTAATTCAGCGATTAAGCCAGCACCGTCGTGCTCGTCATTGTCTTGACAAGATGCAGGCGCGGTGTTGTGTTTTTTAAAAAAAAAGTGACATTGTCTAATGTGTGAAGAATGTGTGCTCTAATTAAAAACACGCACATACAGCGCTTGAGCAGAGAAATTACTCCGATTCTCCTGAAGGATTGTGTGCTCGTGCTCGCTTGTCATTTCTTGCCATCATTGTCAGCCGGTCACATCTATCCAATAGACCCCTTTTTCACAGCGGACATTTTGACTTGTCAAAGCAGGAAAAAGCAGAGGTGTGACCAATAACGTTAACAATGGCTCCTTTCTATCAAGTGTCCCAGTAAGCCGTCCCAGTGAGTGAGCATGCACAATAACAGAGCCCTTTCGCCAGCTCACCTAAATGGAATGCAGCCATCATTAATGTTGGAAGTTCCGCCTGCGCTTTTCCTGTCAAAATGTTTGCTGTGAAAAGAGTCTATAGCACAGTAACAAACCTACACTGTCGGTCTAGCACCTTGCTACAAGTCTTTTTATACATGATTCTCTCTTGCAGCTTCATCATTTCATCTGCCTATCCGTCTCAGCAACCACCACCACCGGTGTCTGGACTCCATGGCAGGAATCTGAGTCTGAGTGCCAAAGACTTTTCTGACAAGACTCAATAATCAAATATCATCTGCTACAAAAAAAACATGCTTCTTTCACTTGTGTCTCCTTACTAAACGGTTGATAATATATGTAGTGGCTGTCGCTTTCAAAAACAAAACTAATGACTTCATGTTTTCTCTGACTCAACTATTTGTGCGCACAGTTTTCAGGATCATAGAACATAGGAAACAGTGAAGAACAAAATGATGTATCTTAAAGCAACATTGTATAGAAATTGACATTTTGTGTCATTTTGTGCACGCCACAGTTTATGAGTGTGACACCACTATCATCACCTGTAACAATTAGCAGATCCAGGCTCAAGGTGGGCAGCTTCTTCTCATAGAACAGCACGTATGCTGTCTTGTGCCGCGGTTGACAGATCGATCTGGCGGTTGACTCTTTGACAATGTTAAGTTTCAGTGTTTATCCAGAAAACAAAGCTGTCAGATGATAAAAAAGTCTCCTTTTATTTACTGAATGTCATCTTTAACTGTTTGGTGGTGTTGGAGTCAGTATTCAGCACTAACTCCCATGTTAAATACACACAAACATCCAGCTTCCGAAGCTGGATGACCAACACACTGTTGACATAAAAGAGGTGGACGAAGTGGGTCAGCCCCCTTTTGTAGAGGAAGAGCGAAACTGTTTTGTTTAACATTTGACTGCATTGTAGTTACTGGTGATGTTATTCACTTTGGGAGACCCATGAACCACTGCTGTGATGATTCCTGAGTACGACAGAACTTGCAACAATATTTCAACTGGTTCCTCTGCAGGTGGGAACAGGAGCAAGAGGCAGGATGAAGCGTTATGGTTGAAAGCACAGAAAACTGTCGGGAAATGAGCAGATGTGCAACTTACTTTCAGGTAATTCTGCAGAGACTGGCTCACTGCGCCTTGATACATAAGGTCCAGAGACAGCTTCACATTATCCTCGATGCTCTTGGATTGCATGCAACGTCTGCACAATAAAGGGACAATTCAAATTAGAAGCACCGCTACAGAAAGTATGAGAGCAGATCCTGGTTGAACAGCGTGGAACAAAATCATGCACCTAGGGAGCACCATCAGGGATTTCTACAACGTTGGTAATAAAACAGTACGTGGCTTTGAGTTCATACCCCATGCAGGTTCTGGCACTCAGCATCTGGAGGGTCATGTGAGCATTGACGGGGCAGGTGTAGGTCATGCCCATGTCGACTGCTGCTTGGTGCAGATCCACAGACAGAGATCTCATCTTTGTCAGCACGCAGATGAGAAAATCATCTGCGTGCTACACAGAAACGCACTGAACAAAGATCTTGAGAAGGTGCAAATTTGACAAAGGTTTAGTACACTTTTTTCTCCTTCCTGTTGCTGGAGGAATTCTCAGTTCCACATTCTCAAACAATCAGGGAACAACAAAAGAGGACAGAATGAAAGGTGCAAGAGATTTGTGTGTATTGTTAGTTTTTGCTCTTTGATGTTGACCTGCAAAGACAGCAAAGAGTGAAAGAGTGTGTGTGTGGTGGTGATTCACCTGATTAACTCATAACATTACACAACGTGGGCTGGTTGTGGACCTCCTGCATGAAACGAGTCAACATCAGAAGGCCTTGCAGGACGGAGTTCATGTAGCAAGTCTGCGCCAGGATTGGGAGCTTTAAACGCAACAAAACAGAGGAGCATGGTTAGACTGGAGCTTCAGGTTGATTTTTGTCGACTCGATATTTGATGTTGATTTTGGTATTTTGTGTGCTTTGGCGCCCCCACAGTTTCTGAGTGCAACATCACTGTCGTACATAAAGCAGCATCGCCCATCAACAATTCACAGTCACTATATCGTTACATGATATGACAAAGCTTCAAAGTTTCATGACCGCATCTTACACAGATGTTGTGACACTACCGCGTTGACAAAATCTGTACCTTTCCGTTAGTTCCCAGGTTTCTCCAGGACCACACACACAAACAGACTAATGAAGTGAAAACATCACCAGCCGACGCTGTCGCGGCTGGTAATCAATCTAGTAGAGGAGCAGAGTTGTTTTGTAATTGCTTATCTCTGCAGATGGAAGGCATTGAGGTTTCACAAAAAAGTACCAACGTGTCAACCTGTCAGGACAGTGAGTTTATTCTGTAGCACTGAAATAATCCGTTAGGAGGGAGCCTCAGAAGTTTTCAGTTGAATGACAGTCTCATCACTGAAAAAGGAATACACACACACACACAATCACACATGTATTGGACTCTACAAGACACAAATAAACATACTGAATTCTTCCAATGTCCAGCACTGGTGAAGCGTTTGGTTTATATACTGTAATGAAAAGCTGTGTGTGTCTCTTGTATGTCTAATAATGTAAGTTTGCACAAAGAGTTCTAGCCTGCTTGGATAAATATGTACAGGAGCTCACAGGAGAGACTCAACAAGATGCACTCGAGTGCTGATGCTACCAAAACACCTGATTGAGAGTTGCATTGCTTGTCTGTCTTTGCTCACTTACCTTTTAATGCTGAGAATATATAATTACTGTATGTGTTAACACCGTCCAGTCCATTTAAATAATCTTGCTTTGGGTTAGTATAACTCCCAGAATTCTCCTCATTCGCTCTGAAGAAGAAACATGCAGTAGTAGTTTTGATTTAATTTAATTTGAACATATTGTATGAAGAATACAAATATGTTCAAATTAAATTTTGGAATAATTTAATTACATAATCACCCTATGCACAATGGGCTTTTTTGAATCTGCACTTGCTGTACATGAGTCTACACATGTTTGAGGTCGTCTTCCTTGCCTCGTCTTTTTGATGTGTCCTTACGGAGATGGTATGGAGCCGGCAGGCAAACGACTTAGTCGGGCTGGTTGCCAAAACCATTAAACGGCATCCCTGGGTGCCTGTCAGATAATGATTACCCTCATGTGCGATGGTCCTGCATCTTCACACACCTTGTCTAAATGTTCTTCCCGGGTTCTGGCAAGGCAGACTAGATGCAGACTATTTGACAGATCATAGACAGCACTGTCCCCACTGGCTGGCAGATGGCTATAAACAGCCTTGGTAATATGGCCGTATGAACACACACACGCACACAAACACACACACACACACACGCATGCACGCATGCACACACACACACACACACACACACACACAAATATGCACTTACGCCGATGGATTCTTACCTTTACATTCAAGTACAGATCTTAACAGATACATTTGTGCACAATAAAAAGATTAAAATGGACAGACTTGGCATGTGTTGTTGGGTCTGCAGGTCCATCTTTGAATATTTTGTACTTTAATATGCTTTTACTGAATGAATGCACACGGAACATCTCGTTGTATCTCTCAGTCAGATCTGTGCCAGCTCCTGTCTCCTCTTCTCTGATCCTGCCACGGGCCAACATAAAACATCTGGGAGTTCACACTGTGTGTACGTGTGTGTGTGTGTGTGTGTGTGTGCGCGCGCATGTGTGTGTTCACTGTGAAAGTGCACTAGATTTGCAGTGAGCCTGTTTGTGCGTAGTGTGTGTTGGCTTCTCAGCAAGCCTGCCAGGCTAAGAGTCCAACATCTGTGGGTTCAGATGTTTTCTAATGATATGCTAATGGTGCTGGAGGGGGACAAGCACAGAGGCTAATGTAGCGGTCACAAACCTCTGCCTCCGTCCTCCTATCTCTCTCCCTCCATACTAGTCTGATGATTTACCCATCTCTTGCTTCTTTCTCCGAATTTTATCCGACTCTATCCTCCTTTTCTTTGTGCCTATTTGTGCCACTTGTGCCAGGCATGATACGTGGGAGTCAAAAAAACATCAAAGAACAAACTAATGCAAAAGCAACCCCTCTCTATCATCACTTTTGACCCACTATGGGTGTGTGGCATGTCTGTATGTGCTGAGACCCTTGCTTCTGCCTGTAATTTACTTATTTTCTGAGTATTTCGCTGAAATAACGAAACAACGAGGTGACGTACAGTCGCTGTGGATGAAACGCCTCTTTGTTGTACAAACACAGTTACCTCTCTCCCTGTTGGCACCAACAATGTGTGGAAAGTTATATAATTCAGCTTTGAGTAGCTCTTGATGTTTTATAGGTTATAATTAGTGCCTGTGTGGCTAATTAGCTCCTCCAGTATGCGTTTCACCTTTATAGCAACACTTAACCTATCTCAAGCACACTTTCAGTTATAATTCATATGGAAAGCTACTATCACCTCCTCGTATCGTGCCAAATAGTATGAGGACAAAATTAATAAGGCCGCAAACTGACATACTGGCAATGATGTATTGGAGTCATTGGTTAATGATGGTCACCAATTACAATAAAAAGCTAATAACCAAAATTCAGAGGAACATATGTAATTGCCTTGCCTTGTTATCTTTAACGATATGGCTTGAAAATACCAGGAAAAAGTAATGAAAAATGTGTCTCTCCTAGTAGTTCAATTTGTGAGAGTATGACTGAAACTATCAAGCCACATGATTTCGTAATGTGTGTCTAATTTTGCTAGCAACAAGCCCATACATATATGAGTATTCCAAACAAAAATAATGAAATTAATTTGATATCTTTGTTTTTAAGCCAATATACTGTATACTGTATACTGCAATCTTCACGCTGTAAATGGCAAGTTACGCTGACCCTAACCTGGTTGCTAAATAACCTAAATGAGCATGCAGCAGTTACCATTTGAATGCCATGGCTCACCTCCCCATGTGCAAAAGTCCCCTTCACTGACACTTTTTACAGTGACAGCGTCCTGCATCCTGGGTTTGAGATCGTGATGGTTATAAACAGCACAAAAAAGCCAGAGCATTTCTTTCCCCTATATTGGCATGATTTTAGTTGCAGCCAGACCATTCTCCAGCCCTGACAGCGCTGTGGAGATAACAAAAAGCAACTTTATTGAATAAAAGGGACCAGGGATCAGATGCAGAAGACAAAGAATAACACACGAGCCAACCGAGAGTGAGGGGATAACTCCGGCTTGAATACACAGGGAGTGATTGACCAATGAGATACAGGTGTACTCAGAGAAAGAGCTGGAAAACCAACAAAGAGAGGAAGCAGAAAGTATAAAATGACATGTTGGGATATATTTTCAACATAAAACAGGAAATCACATAACTAAAATCATGACAGTAGATGTGTCTGTCTGGCTATGACTGGGTATCAGCTATCACTTGTGAAAAGATTTAAGCATGTTCAAAATAATGTTTTTTTTTCCATTGGGATATACATGCATTCCTGTCAAGATGTTTAACCAGCTAATACATTAACTTGCACTTTTAAATGTAGGTTCTGTTCTGAATATAGATCCTCTGCCATTCCATTTTTTAATCGTGTGTCCTTTACTCGCTGTTTGTTGTTGTGAGGGATGGTGGCTCTGACCTTCTCAGCAGACATTTAAATGGATCTATATGCAGTTTCTTATTTGAGGAGCAGATTTTAAATCAGAATCTCCAGCTCCTGTCTTTCCCACTCACTCACTCACTCAGTGGGTGTGTGTGTGTGTGTGTTTGTGCACATCACATGACACGTCCTCACCACATGGTTGTTGCTTAAACAGCAGTGTCAACGTGTGTGAGTTCTGAGGGATGGAACACTGAACACGCTTGCATGTTTTAACAAGCTTATCAGAAGTAACAGTCAGACTCTCACCACTGACATCGTTGACCTGAACTGCTTTAAAATTCATCTCCTGGAGCTGTTTTTTTCAGTACAGTCAATCTTCATTGTTCCCAGAGGTCAACACAGGCCCCTTGAAATGATTAGAAAACATTGCTAAAATCCTAAGCAAAGCCAGTTTAATGATTATGTCGTCAGAAATACTCATATAGAGCTCATGTAGTCTAGTATTGCTTCTTGACGTTTATGTGATGCCCTCAGAGAATAAATTCGCTGCAAAAACGAATGTGTAATGGCCCTTCAGGCAATGTTGCCAATAATATAGTAGGATTAAAAAAAAAAAAAGTGCCTTGTAAGCAAACCGTAGCCAAATGGTAGCTGAGTCCTGATAACTGACACAGACAGAGCCATGTGCCCCCTTCTCTAATACTGCTGCACACAGATAAACCATGTTTGAAATGTGTTTTTGACTGCCGGGGCAAAAACATCAACAACTTTGTGAATATGACCAGGAGTCGAAGCATTTGAAGTGGCAGTAACCTGAAGGGCTGAGAGGAAGCCTGGTCACATGTCAGTATTTAAACTGACTATTTAAATGTGTTACCCACGTTTAAATAGACTATTTAGACCATAGTGGTAAATAATGCATTAAAATAATTGTCTTTCCTTTTCTTCACAGTATTATTGGGTTTTATACGATGATAAAAAAGTAGGCGTTATCGGCATTAAAGGCGTAAATTTTAAAATATGGACAGAACTCAAGGGTAGCTCCAAAAAGGTGGCGGCATATCACCATTGTAACCGTCAACTGTGGCTTTTTGCTAGCTATCCTCGGTCGTAGCTACCATTAGCTAATTAGCTCATGGCTCAGTTAGGCGTGCAGTCAGCCACGAGTGAGAAAGAGTCAGGGGAAACAGCTGCAGTGATTGTGGAAACACAATACCGAAACATTTTTACATTGTTTATGTCTAGTTTGAATGAAGTAAAGAATGATCTAAAAGCTAAGAGAGAACATTATGTGATTCAAGAAGTCTGAGGCGTCAGGACAGGCCATGCTAACTTCCGATGAAATCTCTGCAACACAGAAAATAAATGTCTTTGACATAAGATGAACGCTATTGTTCCCTCACATTCTGTTGATGTTAGTTAATGTTATGAATGTTTTACCTTTACCATTATTCTACACTTTAATCTCCCCCCTCCATTACTGTAACCTAATCCTGGCAGTGTATGTATCGCCTTAATCTCCACATCTTCATTTCCACGTATAACCACAAACAGTGCTATCACTTTGCAATAACACATCTAAAAAGAATAAGAATTAACGACAATAAAACGGGAGGAAGGGATTAAAAAGGGCAGTGGCCTGTTAGCGTTAGCAATTTAGATATCAGGCAACTCTGCCTCCTGGCATTAAGTAGATTAAGCAATTTCCAAGAAAACTAATAAAGCTGAGCCATACTTTACTAAATTATCTTGGCTTTTGTCGTAGATTGCACAGAGGCCTATTACACAGCATCATATGGACATTATTCGCAAGGACAGCTGGCTCTGCTCTCCACTTTTCACAGTGACAAGGTCGTTCTTCCTTCCGGCAAATAATGAAGCATTTACAGTCATTCTAAATCTGAGAAGGCAATGCTATTGTTCAATCACAAACTGCTTTAAACTTGGCATTACCAAAAAGGGGGCGAAGGTTTAGATAACAGGAGAAAATTACACAAAACTGCACAGATTTAGATTTTTAGATTTTTTAGATTTTAAGATTTAGATATACTGTTGATGCAAGTCATTTTTGGATACAAATGTGTACATGGAAAGTTATGCCCACTGCATCCATCCCTATCACTTCCATTGGAGGTCAAAGTAGCTTCAAATTAAATCATCTATTAAATTAATGAATACGCATATAATGAAAGAAAAAATTATCATGCTGTCATTTATACAGTACAGGTGTTCAAGCTTTCCAGGTTCAAATAGTTTTCCCTACTTCAACAAGACTTACTCCAAACAACCACGGTACAAAGTCTAAAAGAAGCACATATACATGCCTGTGGCAGCGTTGTGTTGGTGATCTCATGGGTTTTGGCAGAAAGCAGGTGCTCATGAATATTCAGCAGGGGTGAAGTGGTCCAAATGTCTGCTTTTCAACCCAATCAACATTACATGCATGCAGGCAGGTATGTGGGCGGAATGGAGACATTTAGGGTATATGGGGATGTGGAAATATGAATGTATATGTATGTTTTTTTCCTTGCATTTATATCACAGCGGTTCCAGCAGCAGTTTAGCAACATAACAGCCGTTTCTCTGCGAGTGGCCTGTCCCTCATCAGTATGCACGGTCGGGCTCACCGTGGGTAATGCAATTTAGCAGGAATCTTAGAGTTCTCTGCATGAATGTAAGAAACTGGGTTTTCTTTGTGCCAGCAATTTTGTACTCTTTCACATATCACAAGGTTATTTCCCTCCAAGAAACAACATGAATTATGTTGAGACGGCCAGGCATGATTTCCAGAGATTTGTAATGACATCCTGTTCTGATCTATCTAATCCTAAATTACCCTATTATGTCAAAGTGAAAGCACCATATGCATATGTGTACCATATTGACATTTCTACAAAACCTGTCATATCACGTTTACATTACGTTTATGACTAGGTTTTCGTATCATGAGGAGGAAGGGTTGATCGTTGAGTTAGGTGGGAAGGTTACCAAACCTGTGAATGGGGTTCTAAGGGTCTTCAACATCGGTTGACATGTGAAATGACTGGGGACTACAGAATTATTAAGAGAGACAACACTGGATCGTCTTAAAGAGACCAAAACATGACATTTTAAAGAAATGTGAGGTTGCAACATTAAGAAAAGTAAAGTTAAAACACATCTGTGTTTTTCAGAAATGTACATAGCCAACATGTATTCTGGCAGTGGAGTGTAATCATCACTGGTCCAACCAGATTTGAGAGATCACATGGGTTAAATAGAAATCATCTATGTGTTTTGAGCGTGGTTTAAAGTAGTGTTCCAGTGCTTAGTATTGAGATTCGTCTTGGTTTAGGGGAATTTGTCGACAACACTAGTATTGATACACTGCGTCTGTGAGATCGACATTTTTGAGCATCAATATTCTGGAGAAACCCCCAGTGTGAGACAAAGGACCAATCGAACACACTCACTGCGCCATGTAAAATCTGAGCTATGAGTCATTTATGAATCCCAAGCAGTTAGCTGAATGTAGCTCTGAGTGTGTGTGTGTGTGTGTGTGTGTGTGTGTGTGTGTGTGTGTGTGTGTGTGTGTGTGAATGTGCTGATGGGAAGACAAGTGCCGTTTTCCCACTCTTCCAGTCCTCTTGTTTGGCTTGTTAGTGGAACACAGAAACAGAGCTGTTTCCTTAATCAACATGAATAATGGAACGCTTGTTTGTTTTCACTGTAAACTGCAGAAAGTCATGTCTGCACTCGCACGTGCCCCGACATGTATTGTGTGCGTACGTGCGAGTCACAAGTATGCATTCTAAGTGTTGCATGGCAATACCTTATGCATGGCAGACACCGCACAAATAAAATTGTGATCAATTATTTAATTTCAGATCTGCATGGGATGTATGAATCTGTGCGGATGTGTGTACGTGGAAACAATGTCAAGAAAATTAAGTATGTTTTTTTTTTTTTTTTCTTTGCGTGTGTGTGTGTGTTTGCCAGTAGCTCCTCGAGATACCTGAAGAGCACTTTGCCTCTTTGGGCGGGTTCAGCTGTATCTGTCTCTTTTCATCTCTGTGTCTTGGACTTTTTTCCCTCCTTCTCAAGATCACTTTGTCACTTCACCATTTGGTATAAAAGCTTTCTGTCTGTGTGTCCCTTTTCATCTCTTCATTTCTGTCAATTGTCTCGGTGTCTCTCCCTCTTTCCTTACCTTCTTGTTCCCACATCCCCTCCCTCTCACTCAGCCTCTATTCTCACCACTAACACTGCAGCTCTGCGTCCAAAAGGACTTGAGCTCATGTTTGTTCATGGTTTACCTGCACAGCCGCTGCACTCTAGGGGTCCATTAACTTGGCCACTTAGCTCCACACCGCTGTGCGCACAATTTACAATTTGCTCCAGGTGTAAAAGGAGCTGCAACATCAGTTGTCATCCACTTTTAGCAGTCCCGTTGTGTAAAGGATTCAGATCACCTGTGCGCAGGGTGAGGAGACTTGAGTCGTAATTAATGAGGGGAAGCAGCTTGGGGCATTTCCCTCCCAGCCAATCAGGGTGTCCCTGCGCCCTTTTGTGAAGGCTTAAGAGAGATGGGGAATTGACCTCGCACTGCGGACATCATCCTGATAGATTGCCAGCCAGAAACTCTGTGCTGTACAGGCCCCTATGGAGATTTCTTTGCTGAAATTGTACAATTTAATTCCAGTTGAGGGAAATTGTGCTTACTCTTCAGCCAAGTTGAGCGACCACAAAAGTCACTGTCAACTAGGCAACCTGCATCAGGGTTTTCCTTATTTGTTACTTCACAAGTAGTTGACATCGGGCATCCCTTGTAGTGTACATATTATGTGATTATATTTTTATGTAGGTTGGGGCTGGTTTGTAAGCATTTTACCGCCAGTACCATGACACACTGACATTTTCAGACTAGGCACCAAAAAACCACACAGTGAGGGTTTGGAAAACATCACGGTTTGGCTGAAAAAGCCTGTTTTGGTTGCCAAAACACAGCTGGAAATATCCTGACTCCCCATCAAAAATATCACTTTTTTGTGACCACAAACGCTGTGTCACATTTACAAATGTGCAAACGCTCGAACTGTCTCCAACTGTGGTCACCGTGATAGTATTTTAAGGGGGTACTGAGGCCTGGCATGTAGGATCGTACCAAAATGGAGTTCAGACTCTGGTGGGCATGACTGGATGAAGAGAATGGCTGAGATCTGGACGGGTTGGAGGAAGGTTGTGACAATCACACTGAAATAACAACTAACAGCAGCAGAGAGGATGAGAGACTTAAAGATTGAGAGCAGCGATAAGATTGGCTGCAGAAGAACGTGGTATAATCTGGTTAGTTAAAATGAGGCCACACACTTTAAACATCACTCCTAAATCAGAATTTACAGCTAATTCTCTGCCGTGTGAATTTTGTACTTTTAATGAATCCAAACCCTGCAACAGACCCTCCTCTGTTTATTTAATACAAAATCTGTCAACCCAACCCTTTGTTGCCTCATTGGCCATCCTCCACATAATCAACAGGATAAATGAGCTAAAGAGGAAGATGCCAGATGGGTGAGAGAAAATAGTCTTCGTAGAAAGCCTGTGGTTAAACTCTCTGAACCTGACAGGCATGATATACAATATAAACATTGGCAACAATGAGCAGTTCTGTGTTATCTAGCCAATGGGCTGTTCATGTCTGTGAAAATGCACTTAATGATTTCTGTCACATTTATATGAGTCTGTATTTAAAAAGCAATGTGTTGTCTTCACTAAGCAAACAGTGGCTTTCTTCATATGCAATCTGTGTGTTCATTAGTCTTTTGACTAATATAATATGTAATGACTGAAACATGGATGATGAACAATTTGAGGAAAGAGGACAGTGAGAATGATGAGTTCAGTATAATAACAGACATTTAAAGGTGTTATCATGACTAATAGATAAATCAGTAAACAATATGTGTGCATATGCTTGTGCATGTTTCCTTCCAAGATTAGTGAGGAACAATCTCCTTCATGATAATAAAGATATTTATTCAGCATTTTTTTATTTGATAATAACACAATTTTTCCTTCTCTAGTTTTCTGTCATGTTCCTGAAATGTCATTTGAAGTGTTGTAACCGAGTGTAGCTCATGCAAATCATAACACAAAATGCTAAGTAGATTTTTACAAAAGTTATATTTACAGTAAACTTTCAATATATGTTGGTCCTCTGAGCTAATGTCAGAAGAGCAGAATCACAGCACTCTGGCTTGGGTGTGACAGCGAAAGGGGTGAAAATATGAAAATACCCTTCCAAAATCATCTTGCGACTTGCCAGGAGGTCATATACTCCTGGCTTGCTATACAACTGTGTTGGACTACTTCCACGAAAGCAATCCCACAGCTCTCAGTGGCATTAGAGAAAATATGTGGCGTGCATGCAGAGAGAGGGGGAAAAAGAAAAAAAAAAGGAAAAAAAGAAATTGATTCCAAGAGAGGACAGTCCGACGGTAGACGGGGGTAATCAAAACAAAAGCTTGTGTGTCAGGACATCGTGGTGTAATTTAAACCGTCTCTTGTGCCTGTTTAGTTTAACATCATTTGAGGCTCGGGATGAATAGGCTGATAGAGGTGTGGCTGCTGTCATTTTTGTAGTTTTTGATCATCTTTTGTGTGTGTGTGTTTTTGAACCTTTTTTTTTACTTTGGACAGTAGGATGTAAAATATTCTAACTGAGGGGGTTATTAACATAAAATCGCAGAATCAAGCAATAAAGCATCTCAAAAGAACCAAATCTATCTAGGAAGCTCCTGTAAGACCTGACACAGGGCAAAAAAATAGACCTTGCACTTTTGCCAAATGAACAAAATGTGTTTAAATTGATTTAGAAACACGACACATTTATGATTCAAATTAAATCCTCTCAACACACTTCCCAGCTTTGTCCCCACGCACAAACACATCCACTAACACACGCACACACACACCATACCATGCTTAATTAGTTATTTCCGGAGGTAGCGGGGAGCTAAATGCCAACCATCCGTCAGTGGTCTACTGTGGAAACCCCCCCCTCTCTCCACCTCCCCCCATCTCTGTCTCCTCATCTTTATTCTCTTTCAGCTTCATCTCTCAGCTCTCCTCTTTCGCTCTTCATTTGTTCTCTCTGAACTCCCCTTTCTCTTAATCCATCCTCACGTTTGTATAATTCACCTTTTCTCTCTCGCTCTCTACAGTAACTCTCCATCCCTCTATCTCCATCTCCCTCTCTCACCACTTCCACATCCCCCTCTCCGACTGAGTGCCGGCTGTGAGCGGTGGGAGGAGTTGCTAACCTTTCCTGACCTTTTAGCCGCAGTGCAATGAGGTTTCTCTCCCTCTCTCTGCAGGTATTTATCCTGATAGATAAATAAATAATAACAATCATTATCTATGAGGAGGAAATAGCCCATCATTTTAAACCTCACTGAACTGGGAGGGGCAGAATCCAAGCACAGCATATCACAAGTTAAGAAGTATAAGGGTAAAATGTGAGAATAAACTGTAGACTGACGATGGTGTGCATAACTTGACTGCTGTTCATTTTGCCTCCTTAGTATTTCGTGCATGAAAGTTTCTATTTCACACAAGAGAACCACAGGCTTTACCACGCTCCACTTCACCACTGTGCAAGCAGCTTATTATGATCTATATTTAGATTTCTTTGTAGCCAGTAAACTCTTGCGGCCATTTTTATTACGACAGGAGCAAAGGAGGAGGTAAGGGGATGCAGTTGCAGAGGTACAAAGTCTGCACATGGAGGAGGTCGGGATGGATGGATGAACACACCTAGACTTCCAGGAGGTCAGTCTTCGTGTCACGCGTTAAACCAAGTCACAAATAGACATATATTAACTTACGTAGCATATTTGAGTCACGTCACGTGAGTTAAACATCTCTAGGATCCACTTTGTAAGAAAATAGATTTTTGAATCTCATTCCCAACTTGTCATATATCGATGTTTTGGGATGGTGGCTGACCCAACCGACAATCCCCAAGGGTCAGTAGTAGGGAATGAGACTCAAATATCAACTTTTAACATACATATGTAACTTGTGTAACTAGCATACTTAATTAAACCCAAACCATGATTGAAGTACTTTGGTCCCTAAACCGAAACAAACAATTTCATCGAAGCCGGTGCTCGTGTCCTCTTCATTTTCAGGCCACCCCTCTGCTACAAGCATGTGTTGGTAAGGAAATGGCCCATAGAGAGATTTTCTCCCTGACAGCCCTCTTTTTCCTGATGCGTCCCCATCCTCAGCTCTGACATCATATCTAGATGTGGGCCATCACATGTTAAATGCTATGTTGTCAGCACCCTCGCACCATGAGATCTGGCTCATGCGGATGGAGCCCTGTTGCCCATTGTCCCCCTGAGGTTTTCCTTGAGTCAACATGACAGTCCATTGTTGGAGGTGGCTGTGCTTGCAGAAAGCTGTTTTATGCGCTGCCCCTGCCACATCTGATATGCACCCTGTTGGTGAGGATCAGGCCGGAACAGTTGGTGTGGTGACCGCACATAACCAAGCGCATGGCAGGGGTGACTCATCTAATGATGCTTACACTCTGGCAATAGGCCAAATAGCACTTGAGGCCATTTGTGGTGGATGAGTATGGTGTATATAGGTTTGTTTCCTTGTTGAATGATGTAAAGTACACTTGCTCTGTCCATCAGTTCTGTCTAAAGTTATACACGAGTGGACTTTTTAAAAGTGTTATGGTCAAAAGAGGATATCCCCACTGTCCTGCTTAATAAGCTCCACATTGTTTTACGCCAACCTCTAATTGACAGAGGCTTGTCTCATCCTGCTATCAGGTATATGTGTCACTCATTTCCTCTTGTCAGTTGAAGTCGGGCAAGAGGGCCATGTTAAGTCACTTTATCTTAATATGCTTCCTGCAGGGAGAGAGGTGGAGGACAAAGAGTGTGTTTAAATCCCCTCAGTGGGAGATTTCGCTGGAGCTCAAAGCTCTCTGGAGTCCTCCTTTGAGCAAATCGAGTAGATTTCATTTAAGGTCCTCCCTGGCAAGATAGCTTTTCCGCTGGCTTCGACCTCAGCTGGGAAAGTGAGTCATTTCCACACCAGTCCACCGTCAGTCCAACAAAGTTAGTTGACGGTTTGCGGACACCAGCTCGTTCGACACCCAACTTTATAGAGCCAACTAGAAGTAAAAAGGACAAGGATAACGAACAGATACTGAAAAAATTATCATCATACCTATTTTTAACCATATCTGATTGGTGATTCCTCCTGTTGATCTCACAATTTCTAAGGGACACAAATAAAATGGGTGTTTCTTAGTTTTCTGTGTGGGATATATGTAATGTTACCTGGCAACCCAAATAGAGGGAGATGTGAGCATGACCCTGCCTGTTGTTTGCCACTTGTTCCCATGTTCACTCAAGCCCTCTGGTCAGTTTGCCTCTGGAAATGGATAAAGCACGTCCCAATGAGAGGAACCACGCTTCCTCATGTAACCCCGTTTTGTGCAAAACCACAGACAGAGTGGTCAACTTGTTATACTGTACCCACATTCATATTCACAATCAGTCAGCAATCAGTCAAGCCAGTCTCTCCTCCACTCTGTAGACTGTATCATGTTATTGTCATAAGGGTGGTTTTCTCTCTTTTTCAAAGTTCAGATGTTAATCACGAACCACCGCTTCTAAAATGTAAGTTCTTTTATATACAAGGTTAGGATTACGGTTAGGACAATGTCTTTTCTTAAAAGCAGACTTAAAACAATGTTAAAATTCACAGTCCGAGAGCTCACGACCATAATGCTGTCTTTTTCCTCCCGTATTTTTGCCGGCGTCTGTCCCGCGGCCTGCCACGCCGTTAGCCACCACGAGCTGTCCTTCAACGAAAATCTCGCTGTTTGCTTGTGGCCTTCGGCTGCTCCCATCGCTCGTCCGACCTCCACCTCAGCTGCATCGCTGCCTCCGACGCCCATGGACCTAGACTTCATGGGATGGGCAGCAGCCTGCTCTACAGACGCAGGAGTAATTTTCTCTGGCTTCACGGTTCATCTCGGCTTGTAGCTTGCGGCGTCTTGGTTAGGGACTCACATCCTCCAAAAGCCTCCTACACCGTTGCTGGTGTCTCTGGTCAGGCCTCGAGGTCCTCCACCGCCACTACATCGCTTCCCAGTTTGTCAGCGTCTGTTCTAACAAGCACACCTGTATCCGGCACCTGTCCTGCTTATGAATCAATCCGTGGGCCTGCTGTAACAGCTGATTGGCTGGTGCAGCTATCAGTCAAAGGGTTGCATTCACTGTCATAATAATAATAATCAGAAAATCATAATCGGCCTTTTCTAAATCATACATGTAATCTACTCAAATCAAAAGAAAATACACTCCAATCATAACTGAAGAGGTTCCAGAACACACATGCAAATAGATTAATAAAACATGCAGTTAAACAAAATACACGGCACAAAATAGAAAACAAATATAACCAGCAGTAAATGCAACAACATGACACTCAGCATGACATCATCATTCCTTTCATATTTCTTCCTCTTCTTGGCAATGCTGTTAACTTTTGATTATGTTTAGGATGTTCTCTATGTTCTTTTTTTTAATCATCATATTTATTTTGTTAATCTGCGGTGTAGGGTTATATGGAGGCGGAGGCATCGAGGATATGATATTTGCCAAACCCCAGGAAATAATGCTCTTTTTCACAGCCTAATGTCGGCAGATATGGATCATCTCCTCCAAAGACATTTTTCCACAGTTGGTGAACACAAAACACTCGCCCACAACTGCATTGCAGTTTCTTTGTCAGATTCTGAAAAATAGCTGATTGTTGAGTCTCATCCTCAAACCAATGCTTGGGGTTGGAATTTGGCCTGAAATCCTTCCCTACCTTTAGTTTCCAAAAGTTTGAACACACTTGAAAGCCTTTAACAACAACAACAACAACAACAAAAAGAAAATCCCAGGCTGTCTGTGAGTCCACAATGTCTTGAACTGACCTAATAGAGAATGTATAGGAGTAAATGTCTCATCACACCATAGCTCAGTCACCACCTAAAACTCATCATTGATGCCTGAGAACATCAGCAATTACTTTAAATCACAGCAGCTCATCACCTTACTAGGAAGAAAAGCAGATGTTTGCAATGTTTGCAGAGAGCATTAGAGCACTTTTCAATCCGCTGTGGAACTGTACATTTCTCAGTGATGCACTGCAAACAGGACTGATCAAAGTAAAGTGAGTGTAAAGCCCATTGATTCAATGTGATTGCGATTTTGGGCAATATAAATAAAATTGATTTGAGTTGATCAAACCAGTGATGACAATGAACAGAGAAATCAGTTAAATCATTATCATAGAATATCATATGTATCGTGTGTGCAATGTAAATATCTCAGCAACCATTGTCCCCTTTAAAGGTCTTATTAGCATTTTGCGACGTGTTTCAACAAGGGATCGAACAAACGAAGTGCACGGGTGACGTTTACATGACATCATTACTTTGTGTTTATCTGAAGGTTGATTTTGAGTACATGTGTGCATGTGAGTTGGCATTCAGTTGATACGGTAACTACTGCACATAGAGGAAAAAAACAACAGTAATAGTTCACAATGGGCTGGCCCTCCAAGGCAAAATCACAAAGGTGTGTGTGTGTGTGTGTGTATGTGACAGAGAGAGAGAGAGAGAGAGAGAGAGAGAGAGAGAGAGAGAGAGAGAGAGAGAGAGAGCACGTAGCCAAATTGGCAGGTGCACTGGAATATTTAACGTTATATAATTTAGCATGGTTTCTTGTGACCTGGAAAGAAACAATGCTCATGTTACACCTCTCCAAATAATATGATGTGTGTGTGTGTGTGTGTGTGTGCGTGTGTGTGTGTGTGTGCGTCTGCCACAGAGTAACTAAGCCAACTCCGAGAGGGAGAAACGAGGAGCAGGGGAATGCAGTGAAGGAGATAAATGTTTTTTATTCAAAGGAGCCCAGCCTGTGGCACCGTGCTCCTTCTCTTTTTTCTTCTCGTTTAATTAAGAAAGCAATCCCTCCTTCCCCTGAGCTCCCTCACTCTTAGTCTCACTCGTTCTGGCGGAAGCCACGTTTAATAAATGATCATGATGATAATGGTGGGTGACAGCGAGTGGTGTGTGGGTGTACATGCATGTGTGTGCATGTGTGGCTGTCAACACCGCTCTAACACATATAGCCGCCTCGCTACAGTAGCACAGAATTAAGATTTCACATGTGACACAGTGAATTAATTGTGCTCACATACAGTAGAGGAGCATAGGATGAACTCTGCAGTAACAAGCAAAGCTGCAGCCAGATCATTTTTATGGCATCAACATTTTATGTTTTTCATCTTTTTCATTTATTTTCTCGCGTTGCCTGGTGCCACCCTGCAAACACCACCACCGCAGGATTTTGTCATATTTCATCATATTGCCAAAGAAAAATGAAGCCATTTGAGTGCATGAGATGTTCTTGTATGGGACAGTGGTTTTGCACCTGAATTGGATTTACTGAAAATTAATTTGAATATTTTTGTCATTATATCGAAAGAATGTATTCAATCATAACACCACGGGCCGTGTTGAGTTTAGTTCCCTGGAGGCTCCCTGGTTTTAGTTCACTGAGGGTGCAAGAATTGCCTCGCGTAGTCCCGATGTCTGTCATTACTCTTTCACATTTAGGAACACATGAACTGTTAACAATAATACATCTTAAAGACAGAAAAAATGTCTGAGTTTACGGCACTGCCACACTCAAATTCAAATTCAAATTCTCCAACTGTTATCAACAAGATACTTAGTTTGGCTGTACAATAGAAGCAATACAACAATAGAGGGGTTTTCTGATCTGGTTCTTTAATCTGCAGGAGGACATCATTTAATTTCTTCTCTTCTTAACTTCGAAAGCAGCTAAGAAATAATATTAAAAAACAAATTAATTGTATATCACTATGGTTAAGGGTTGATAGATTTGGGCACAAAACAAACACGGTTTAGGGAACGATCATGATTTTAACCATAAGAAGCCGTGGTTACACTGATAACCACTAAGATTTGGGATCAGAATCATTCTTTAAAAGAAACCAGTGTTTTGCTGTGGAGGGCATATTGTTGGCATGGAAGGTCACTTCAAATTGGAACAAAGTTGTTCTTTCTATTCTGATGGCAGTGGTCTCATACAGGTTGACAATAGCCCCCTTCCATAGGGCACGAGGACTTGCTGAATGGTTCTATGTGAATCATATGCTGTGACCTACGCTTACTCCAGATCTCAACCCGACTGAAGACCTATGGGAGAGTTTGGACCTACATGCATGCCAGAGATCTCAACAACCATTCTCATAACACCAAATGAGGCTGTTCTGGTACTCAGACACTTTATGTTGGTTTGTATGTATGTTTTTTCACCTCTCTGTGTCTAAAACGCCTTCACTTTCTCATCTAAAACGTCTTGAGAAACATGTCACTGAGCTGTTTTTGTAATATAAGAGAAAGTTTTCAAACGAGTCGACAATTTGGTCCAGTTTGGAATCCCAGAGCTTCCAATCGGGGGTGGCCAGTGAGTGTTTGTGTTGTCGTCGGAGGGTGTAACATGTTTTTGGCAAAGCATGCGAAGCTGGGAAGCGCTGCGTGGGCTCAGGTCAAACTACGCACCTGTGGACACAAACCTTTGCTTTCTACGTCCCTCCCTTGTGATTGTCCTGATTAGGTTCACCAGTCCCTCATTAGCCGCCTGTGTTCCTGCCATTCAGTTGTCAGTTCGTCTGTGTTGGCTGAGTGCTTTGTTTGTGTTCCTGCCTGTTTTCCCCCCCGCTTCATCAGGTTTGTACTTGTATTGTATGGTATTGTTTTGTATTGTATTTCCATGGTTCTTGTCATTTAATCTTTTCATGTTATATGCATTTCTTAGGTCAGCTCGGCAACCCCCCTGCTGTTAATAAATCTGAATACCAGAATTTGGCTGGAGATTGGAGCTGTTACATCCAGTGACAGAAAAACATGAGCAGAGGAAACCCTGCCCTTATGCTGTTATGGTGCGACATATTAATACACAGCGGGGCCTGTGCCTCAAGTAGCTGGAAGCTAGATCGAATTAGTGTTTAAGAATGTTCTGGCCCGAGGTGTTTCATATAAACATTATCATCCATGTGTAAAATAGACGCAGTGTTGGCTACTGTGGCCTGGCTTTACAGTAATATAAAGCCATTGGGGTGAATGGCTACCGTACCGTTGATCCATGGTGACATTTGTTGGGGGTGGAGCAGCGGTAGCAGGGGTTCACGACAGGGGAGGAGGGGAGGCAAGATGAAAGAAGCAAGAACCAAGAACGGGGAGGGCAACGAGTGGAGCAAATGGAAAAGCAAGTAGCGTAGGATGCATAGGCAAGAGAGGAGAAGAGTGGCTGCAATGAGGAGGAAAAATTGGACTGGAGCAGAGAGGAGAAAGTATGAGATGGGAGAATGGGAATATGGAAGGATAAGATGAAAAGAAAGGATGGCTTAAGAGGGGGAGCAGGAGAGTTGAAGACAAAAGGAGGGAACAAGACGGAATAAGGAGAACAAAACAGTGTAGGAGAGGCAGCAAGGATAATGGAGAGGAAAGGAGACCAGGGATTTGGAAAGTAGGAAATGTTAGTTGAGAGGGGCGAGGGAAGGAATGGGAAGGGCAAGATGAAAGGAAGTAGAAAAAAAAAAAAGGAAAAGTGAAGCACATCGGTCGGAGCAGGAATAAAGCAATATGAACAAAGGCAACCTGCCAGACAAGAAAGTGATATTGGACTATTCTGTTAAACCCCGAATTATGTTCAATGACTGTCATTTTTCAACACCAATGCCAACATTTTTATATGCATATGGACTCTACAGTGTGGTTAAGGTTATAAAAGACTATGGTTAATCAAAAGGCAAATTTTAGCTGCAGGTGAGTCCAACCCATTGTCGTTCTCAGTTCACCAAACACAATGTTTTGTCACAGCCCTTAGCGTCTCGTACAGACACACAAGGTACCCTTTGGTGTCTTTGTGATACTGCAAGCCTTTCTAACTCGTGGGTAAAGAACAGCAGCCCTGACACAGGGATATTATGTTAAGCTAACGTTTATTGAAATTGCGGTGCAGATCTATAAGAAGGATACAATAACTAAACACGGAAGAAGCATTGGTGGATGTAAATTTCCTGGTGAAAAGTGAAATCGGCAGACAGAGGAGGAGAAAAACAAGATGGTGGGGAAGGAGGAAAGGAAAAGAGCAGACAGAGAAATACTATTAGGACGGACAGAAAAGTGAACACAGTTTCAGAGGAGAGGATATTACAGCAGGACAAAGTGAAGGTGTAAGAGAAAGGCTGAAAAAAGACAGAGGGATCTCCCTGGATTTGTCCCCTACTGGTGAGGGTTCTTTGCAGACACATATTTTATTCATCCACTGCTTCACATCTCTTATCCCTCTATCATCTCATCTTCTTTACCCGGTTGCGCTCAGGTTCAGGAACTATTTCTTTCTTTTGCAGGATTGGTTTCTCTTATTTATTTTTTTTTTTTTTTCCTGCCCTTTCACCATCACACACATTGTCACCAACTACTCTAATTTCTGGAGTCATGTCACAACCATATATCAAACTATCACACGTGCGGGAAAACAAGACCTACATTCAGTAAATGGAGCAGGATGGATGCGCTATTTCATTGTGGAACAGGGTTATCAAGCGTGGTCATGTAGACACGCAACCATAAATGTACATAAACACATCAACAAATAAACAGATGTGAAGCTTCATTTATTTCTGCTGCCGTGGTCACAGCGTGTCTCTATCTGTGTGTCTCTTATTCCCTCACATACAAACAAAAGCGATGCAGATCACTGCAATACGCATAGCACGGTGACAGGCGGCTGAATGAGGTCACAACAAGGTTGTACAGTAAAGGGGAAATGGGTGTGTCAAAAGCAATATGTGGCGGCTACTCTCTGAACGAGCTGGAATAATGGAATTGTTGTTTTTAGTAGTTGATAAACCAAACATATTCCACTAAACCCACAGCCTCCCCGGAGACCGAATAATGAAAAAAGAAAAACAGGAAGAAGGAGAGGAAAAGTGGCACCCGGGTAGCTCAGTTGGTAGAGCGTGCTGTTCCGATTGTACAGAGGCTGTGTCCTCGCTGCAGCAGCCGAGGGTACGAATCCACCCTGCGG
>OMLP01045351.1:49391-68172 GCA_900302685.1 Spondyliosoma cantharus
ACTTTTACTCTCATCCCCCCGACTTGACCATCCTTACAACCGTCTCACTCCCAGTTTCTCTCTCTGAATGGACTCAAACTCATTCACTATCTGAGTGAGGGCGAGTATCTACTGAAAGGCTCTTGTTCTGCTCGTGTCATTTGCTTCTCCTTCTCTCCTCCCTCTATCACACTCTGCACCTTTTCTCAGATTATTGTTCTCTGTCCGTCCCTCCGAGGATTCCTCCTTGTAAAATTCCCTCTTACTCCTTTGACTGCCATCATTACATTTCCTAAGAGACGATTTAGCTGCCTCTCTTCCTTCAATTTGTTTATCTCAGTTAATTATTTGTGTTATTAATGTGTAACTTATTTATAAAAAGGTAGCCAATTAGTTTTAATGGCTACAAAAAAATGCGGACATCTTAAAAATCTACATTTGAGTAACTTCTATTCTTTTATGTGTTTTGACTTTGATCAACTGATTGTATGTAAGCTTATGAGAAAAATTAACCCTACTTGATTTATTACCTTGGTAAATTTCTTAATGCGTTTAAGCAGGGTATGATTTAGGGCCTGACTACCCTGCAATTGACAAGTTGCTACCATGTTAGTTATCCTCAAGTTCTCAGACAGAGACGCTCCACCCCCCCATCCAACAATGGTGAATTCAAGGCCTCAAAACTGTAGTCCATGAAAACCAATGGGTGACGTTGCAGTGGGTTAATGCTTGACTGTAACAGACAGTGCATTAAGCATACATGCCTATGTACGACATAGCTCGTGCTCCATCTGCAGACACCCACATCATGGGTTCATGAAATATAAAACCTCCAGAGGAAGAAATTCAAGACTGTCCGACCCTATTTTTAAAGGAGCAATGGCCAGTACGGAAACTTCCAAGATTTAACCGACCACTGGCGAAACTGCATCACTCAGTCAGGGACAGACTGTGTTTATCAGACTGGCCCCACTTTGCTGCAGTCAAACCAAAAATGTGATTGTCCATCAATGGTCGCAAATGAAGTGACTGGCACTGAAGTCAAATTTGCCGTGCTGTCTTCTTTTGTTCATCATTCTTAACCATATAGGACAGTGAGTTTGCCCTCCATCAGCCAAACAGTGAAGTGTGAGTGATAGGTCAGTTCTTTGTCAGTCTACTGTACAGCTGGGGGTGGCGCAACATGACAGCGGTGAGGTCTGTGCTTATGATCTTCAACTGCTTCTACTTCAGTCTCACAGCCGCTTGCTTGACACTGTAACATATAAAAAATAAAACGGATAGACACTTCCATCTGTTCCAAAAGCAATGCTGGGTCTGAATAAAGGTGTTCTCTGCAGGTGCAGCCATTTCCCATCATTCTCAGGGTGTGCAGTGAATTTGTGGCTATAGTGTGATGCCACACTGAACAAAGCTCTGATGGAGGCTGTGAGCTCCAGGGTTTCATTCAAACAGCTATGTGTCTTCTTGTTTGTGGTGATAGTGTAAACAGTTAGTGAACTGATCTGTCATGCACCTCATGATGAGCTAATTTCATGACCCTTTACCCGCTCTCCTTGCTCACTTTAAGGCAACAAGTGAGTCTGCTACTGTATCACATTTTTAGCTTTTAACCAATTGATTCTCCATTACTTTTCCTCTGGCTAGTTAAGCCGCGAGCAGCTAAATTATCCCACATGTGACGTGATGTGGAACAGACAGCTAGGTCCGCTTTTCATGGGTCTAAAAGTGCATTTCAGTGATCAGCGTCAGTGCTGATGTCAGCAGCAGTGGCTGCAGGTGAACCTAGTTGGACATCTCTTTTTCCTGATTGTTGTTTCAACTGTAAAAGTGGCCAATTGCAGAGGCACCAATTTGACATGGAATTTTCTCCTCCAGCAGTCAAATGGAAAATGAGACTGCCACTGTTCCCTGAGAGCTTCTGAAAGGTTTGGATTTGCTTGCTTTTCTCCGTTTTATGAAATTTCAACTATGAACATGTGAAACAATTGAGTGTTGGTCGGGCAAAATAATCCGTTTTTACCCTGATCTGCTTCCTGTGATGAGTGATTTTTAGACTTTTGTGTTTATGTCATTGTATTTTTACACTAGTTTAAATACATGGCTTGCACCATTGAGTCCAATTATCATTTAGCAATTTGAATCTAAATGATCCTACAATTGTGGGGTTGTTGCTCATGCTTCCAGTAATGATGGATGTTTTTTCAATCTGAAGTGTAACCTTGATTGTTGCTTGTTAAGCAAAAACTGCTTTTGACTTGAGCATTTCCCCATATTTCTGACCCTCTATGAGCTAGATGATGGATCACTTGAAACACTAATCAAAAGATCGATTAACTCTAATCTAATGAGCCTTAGCTCTGGGCCTGCATTTTGTTATGTGATAGGCTCAGTGATATCCATTGCTTTGCAGTGTCTCTCTTCATTTCAGAGTCAACTGAACCAACTAGATGCTTCACACATGAGCACACTTCTCAACCAACCACATCTGCACAAATACGCCCTCCAAGTCTGAACCTCACCTCCCAGGGACCATCAAAGATAGTCCTTTTTCCTTAACTTGACATAGAGACTCTGTGGTTTGTGTGAAGGCGTATGTGTGCATATGTCTCATTACAGGGATGTAAATGTGTGATCACGTGCAGTGTTAAAGCACTCTTGCCTTTTTTAGTTGGGCTTTTCCTTCCCTTTCAGGATGGAAGCATGGACTCAAACAGATTTATACTTGCCAACCTGCAACATCAACAGGGGAAAAAGAGTAGCCGCTGCAGTTTTAAGACCTAAAATTAACTGGATCTGAAGAAATTGCATGCATAAACACAACTTTGCTGTTCTTATTTTTAGTATCAGTCACATGTTTCATGTTCTGGACAGTCTGATAAGTGATCCATGGTGTTAATGTTGGTGGTTTTGCAATTTCTGAGACTGGAACTCTTCCAACCTTCTCCAAACAAACCTGGAGGACGGATTATAGTGACACACAGTAATCAGCTGAAAATAAGCTCCACTAAACAGAACTCTTACATTTTGCAGGTTTCAAATACAAAGCATAAAAACACAGGCGCACAAGAAGCGTTCGCAGAATTCACTTGCAGGGATGGTTTGAGACACCAATTTCTCTACCAGCGGTAGCCTCAATAGACTATAATGCAATTTTGCCAGAGGCATACTATGACAGAAAGTGAAGTAAAAAAAAATAGAAAGAGTATGTCTCAGTTTTTACAGACTACATGGTAAGGGTTACATCTCCTCTCCAAGGGATATTGAAATAATTCTAGAAAATAGCCAATTGAAGTAGAAAACAGATGAAATAAAAAGTAAAAGTACAAATATAAGTAAAAATGACATAACATAGGTTCAGAGCACAGGCGCTGAAAAAGCATTTCATCAGAAAATGACCAAAAACAAGATGAAAACCTTTTGAGCACAAAAAATTGCTATCTAGGTAAGTTTCTGCACCACATAGATATAATTGCACTATTGTAATTAAAGTATTTTGTTATAAAGTTTGGTCTAAAATAGATTCTACCAACACCATGTGGCAGAATATGAAAATGACTTTTTGTGGGAATGGCCGGCATCAAATATTGGCATTGTACGTTTCTGCAAATGACAGATACATTGTGTTTTTACATTTCATCCATATAATAACACAATTTCTACAACACATATCATCTTACCCCCATATTACATGTATATGAGCTGGCTTTCTACACAGGAGGAAGGAAGGTATGGTGGTGACGACCACTGTTGGAGACCACTTCAGATAACAAGACGAGAACATTTTTCAGCTGTCTTAGGGGCAGGGTGTTTTACGTCAAACATGATCTTTTCCCAAACCTAACAGTGATTTTTGTGTGTAAACCTAACTAGACCTTAATCACATGTCAATCAGAACATAAAATTGAATCGTAAAGAACTAAATGTGAAGAAATGTTTATTTGCAGAGACACAACCACTTGGTCTACCGACTGGGTTGGAATGGCACATTGGTTGGACTCGTCCATGGAAGGAATCACTTGGTAACTTGTGAAATACAGTAAAATATTGCAATTCAACTGCAATTATAATATGACTGTAAGATAAATTAGCCATTAAATGCACACTTTATATTACAGTATGCGTGATATGTTACATGTCCTGTATCCACTTTTTTGTTTTTTTTGTGTTTTCTTGAAAATAGACAGAAAACTGTGGTAAACATATCATAGGTGCATATCGTCATTACTGTAGCAAGTTGACATATGAGTAATATATATGGTCATATATATATATATCAGTAACACAGAAGTCCCTTTAAATATACATGTTTTTGATTTGTGAAATGGAATTCGAGTGCAGAACATATTTTCCTTTTTCCTATTTGGCCCCTACCCTGTAGCCATCTGACAGCAGCACACAGTAAGTTATTACTGTATTGCAAGATATTGTTGGGAGTGACAGATGTTACCGGGAACATGTGGACATAAAAAAGAACAGATATGAAAAAGCATAAAAAAACATGAGCATGGGCTGAGAGACATGGTACCTATTAGGAGCAAGTGTGAATGGGAGGGGCAGAAATTAGAGTGATTGAGTGGACAAGTGTGTGGGATGACAGGGGCGCGATGGAAGTGAGAGATGGGAGCAGAGAGCAGGAGATATGATGGGAAAGGGAAAGAAGTGAGCCATTGGGAGAAGAGAGAGGTGGATGAGGGACATAGGTGGGGTATGTCAGGATGGGAGGGATTGAGATGCAGATACATGGAATGATGAGGGTGGATGGATGAGTGGAGAGTGAGCTGTGAGAAAGAGAGATAAGGGGAGAGAGAGGGAAACAGAGAAGAAGAGGAACTGAGCGAGTGAGCGTTAAAGGAAGGGGGGGAGATAAAGGGCGCTGAAGGGAGGTCACCAGTGTTTGTTTTTTTTCTCATTCAGACAGAGTCATCTCTGAGTGAGTCTCATGAGGCTTACACACATACAGTATATATGCACACACACACACACACACACACACACACACACACACTGAATTCCATTTGCAAGATTACATCTTTCAGTTAAGACGGAGATGGTTATCTTTTGGTCTGTGTGTGTGTGTGTGTGTGTGTGTGTGTGTGCATGCGTGCGTGCGTGTGTGTGTGTGTGTGTGTGTGTGTGTTTGTGTCTGCACGTAAATGTATGCTAAATGGTGCTAAAGATGAAATTTTCTCAATTCACCCCAAAACAATGAAGGAATGTTACCAGCTTAAATAACACCTCCAAATAAAAAACTTCATCATCCTATGCCATTAGACACACACACAAAAAAATGGTCACAGGTCACAGTGACCTTGACCTTTGACTTTTGGCCACCAACGTTTAATTGTTTCATTCTTGAGTCCAAACGTCAGTAAGACAGGGACAGGTCCAGCCAAACCCAGCTGAGTTAAAACTGAGTCTTTCTGAAGTTCCACATGAGCCAAATGCTGATATTTAGCAGATTTAATGCTAAGTGTTTCAGTGAAATATCTCATCTTGTGCTAAAAGACAAAAATGTGGACCTCATGGTGGCACTACAGGAAGGGTCAGGGGATCACCTCCGTCGGACTCTATCCTCTGGAAAACACAAGAGCCTGCACAATATGGGAATCCATTCACTAGTTGTTATATCTAGTTGATGATGATATTTCAGCCTGGACCAAAGTGGTGGATGGAGCAGCAGGCCAACATCACCATCACATGAGCCGCAACACGAGCACGTCTAAAAATTCACAATTAGTACAGGAATATGAGAGAATGAGTGCGTGACCTCAGAAAAGATTTCGCTGTTGGATATCTAAATGGCCAATTATTGCAATAGCAAGTAAAATGTGAACGTTCATGTGTCTTGCTCTAATTAATGAAAAAGTGGAACGGGATATTTTTAGAAGAACTTCAGAGAAAAGCTTTTGAATAAATTGCTTGAGAAGTTTATAACTACAGGAATCAGGACTATAGGTATTTAAAGATACCAAAGTCAGGACTGCAAGTTGCCCAAACACTACTCCAACAATCAGTGTTCACTCAAATTTGTTATAATGTTACTGTATACATATACAGTTCTGTATATGTTTTATGTATTTTCTTCCTATTCGAGAGTCTAAACTCAGTTTTTGCCAAGAATAAAATTCTTTCTTCATTCTTTGACTTTATATGACCAAAAGGTAGTCAAATATTAGTATATTAAGTCTAAAATGCTCTTAATAACTTTTTAATTATGGTACAAGCAGATTAATTATAGAATTGTCCCTTCCTCCAAGTCCCCAAAACATACAAATTCCAAAATTCATGTTGTGACCTCGATATCCTCTCTGTTAGTCACATCCCTGGCTGGAAGACAGAATGAAAATAAGAAAAAGAACGACACAAAGAAATGTCTCATTTCCCACTGTCCCCAATGAATAATTCCAGCGTTATTCAACTTATTATATCCCTTGCATGTTTTGATATGCAAAGTAGACTCCTTGTGTGTTGTGCTGGGTATTTTGAAACTACTTTACCGTCTGCTGCTGAAACATTTTTTGGTTGAATTTTCCCTGAAAGAAGACCCCTTTCAATTGAGGTCTGAAGTCTGAGTGGTTTTCATTTCATTTATATCTCTCTTTTTTCCTGTCAGGCAATAACCTTAAAAAATTGTCAGTGAGGTCCTGAACAAGCAGCATTAACAATCAAAGCAAGAGAATAATTGTGTTTATGCAGGGGTGATTGCTGTAAACCGGACTCAACACCTGAAGTGGTTTGGGCTTGATACTTGATTCTGATGTTTACCTCTGTTTTTTGTATGTGAGTTTTTTGTTATTACCTCGTTTTAATGGGGCTCTGTGGAGCAGGCTGTACTCCATTTCTCAGCTAACATTAGCCGCACTCTGTTAGCGGAGCAAAGAGAGGCACTCGAGAACTTGCATAAGGTGACATCAGAATCAGAAATTTTATTAGTCCCGCAAAAAGTAAAAAATAAACATATCACATTACGTTCTGCTCACGGCCAATAAAAAGTGATTAATACATGTAGATTGCAACAAATTGGTACATAGAGCTCCTTAAACATTGAGCCCTTTGGATATGAAAATGTAGCTCATTCAGAACCATGGCCTGGACAGTCACGACCAATTTCTTCTCAGTCTGCCAACTGATAATTTAATGCTTTCAGCTGTGTAATGTTTGCAGCACAACAAAACTGCTTTAGTCTGTTACTTTATTATGTAGGACGTGCTGTCAGCAGATGCTTTTACAGTTACAACAGCACAGTCACAGCAGTGAGCCAGCTTAATTTTTAGTGTGTGATGTATGATCTGGAGGACTCCAATATAGTATTAGGGCAGAAAAATAAAACACTTACTGCAGTAGATGGTCCCGCTGATGGTGTGCAATAACACTACTCTCTGTGCGATTTCGAGGCCACGTAGAAATGTCAGTTACTGTGATTTTTAGTCCTGGGTCATTTGGTTTACTTTCTTATTTTGCTGAATTCTTTGAGAGTCAAATGGAATTTCATCTTGTTTATCTGAATATGTGTAAGGGATTTGATTTTCTCGAGTAAATGTTGCTGCGGCGCTCAGTGGGGCTTAGGAGAAATACAATGGCATACAAAGTTCAACTGGAGGTTCCCTGACACAATTTACAAATACTCCCTGCTATATTAAAGGGCAAACAAAACTGACTAAAAAAAAAAAAGAAAAACTTTAGAATACTGTGGAAGCACAGTGGGCAAAAGGACACACATTCTTTACTCAAGTAGACGTAAAGATACTTGTGGGGAAAAAGGACTGGGGAAAGTAAAAGTGCTGTTTCAACTTCTTTAGTCAAGTAAAGGTAATGACGTTCAGGCTCCGACATGTACTCGAAGTATAAGGGAAAAAAATATCCCTCCGAAGGAAAGCTAACTGAACCTCACTTCATTACTATAATTGAAAGACTATTAAAGCTAAAGTTAGAATCAGCAGGAGTTGTCCGAGCTGTTCATAAACACACCACGAAGATACTTCATTGTGTAGTCTCATTTCCAGGATGTAAAACAGCTACATGTTGGGTCGATAAAGTGTCCAGAGCATTGCAAAGAATTGAGAAAATAAGAAAATCCAGGCTGAGGCCTGCAGGTTCTCTGCAGATACATTAATGCATCTTTTCTCCCCATTCGAGTCTCCCTCTCTGTCTGCTTCCTTCTTGTTACGTTAGCCGTCTGCGATCTGTGCTGATAGGTTGAAATCGGTCATGTTATGTCGGGAAGGCGGAGTGCAATGACACAGAATCTAAATAACTGATCATTCCCCTCAAGTTCATTAAAAACGTGACATGAAGTTTTAAAAATATGGTGAGTAGAAAGTACAAATATTTGTGTTAAAATGTAGGAAGAAAAAGTCAAAACCTACTTAAGTACATTAATACAGTATTTTTACTTTTCACCTCTATGAGGAGCAATGTTTTACATGTTGCTGTTGGCCATGTCCTCTAATTAATGTATGAATGCACTTAGTGCCAATAAGTTGTGGTCAATAAGCAATTTCCCATGAGTAACCTATATAATATGTTGCTTTCATTGATTTTGTTGAATTCTTTAATGGGTTTTGAAAATTGCAAATTTGCATAACAGCAAAGTCTTTACAGAGTATCCACGTGCCACTTGGCACGTGACTTATTTAGAGATTTCTCTGACAAAACTGGATGATAAAACACTAATTTTGTGACATTGATCCTCCCGCACTGTTTCTCTCTGTCCGATGGCTGCAGGGCAGCTTTAAGAATCTCCTTTTGTTTGGTCAATACGAAAAATGATTTTGTTGTAACACAAATTGTACAGCTTTGTCTTCTGACCGTGTTTTCATTAAGTGTGATCATTTGGGACTTGCTGTTATGCTCTCTCTCTGTCTCTCTCTCTGTCTCTCTCTGTCTTCACTATTAATAAATTATCACCCCACAGTGGCTGGGATCCCTGCTGTGTACTGAAAAAAAGCTGAGATAGACTGTAGATGGAAAGAACCTCTTGTAAATATATTTGCGCTCTACATAAGGAGTGGTTACCATGACCTCGAAAAAAACATTACGCACATTGTAACAGTGAAGTGTTATCCACGATTGTCACACACCCTCTCAGCTACGGTTGCTGTACGTGCTGCTCACGCTGGTGTGTACACATCTGCACGCGCCAGCCCTCCCTAGATCACAATCATCAATCCCAGTGGTTAAACTGCACATTATCAGTGCGTCAAAGTAACGTAGCAGCATGACGGAGCGTGGGTAGGTAATTGCCGGAGTCAGAAAGCTTTACCTATCCAGAACAACAAATGCCTATTATCAGCAGTCTATTCAAATATCCAATTATGGGTTGTCATGTTATGGTGAGTGAACAAACTAAATGATGTGAGATTGTTCCGACACACATGCTCGTGGTGCATATATATCACTTTCTGACACGGGCCTTCATTTATCCTGCCATCACACAAACCACCTAACCACTCCAGACCTGGACAAATGTAGCTTAAGTGTTGTTATAGTTGCTGAAATCTTGTCTCAGGTGACATTTCCCCTCACCCTTAATATAAATGGTGAATGGACTTGCATTTTTGTAGTGCTAATGACCACTCAAAGCTCTTCACAACACCATCACAACCCGTTCACACACACGTTCATACACTGATGGCGGAGGTTGCCATGCAAGGTGCCGACCTGCTCACCAGGAGCAGTTTGGGGTTCAGTCAGACCTACATTTTGCTACAGTGGATGGACACAAAAAGGATGCATGTAGGTTACTAATAACACTTACAGGAACACGTACTGTTTCACTGATTACTGACGGAATCCAGAGCATTAAGCATCATTAATTCTGGTGAGTGCTGTCTTAATTTTCCTCTACAAATTGACTGATGTTATCATGCTTGTGTCATCAAAGCCTCGATGTGATGACTGCTCTTGTGCCCCCGTCGCCTGAAACTGTTGTTTAAGCTTTGGTTTTGTTTCGTATTTGATGGGGTGCGGCTCTCGCAGTAGTCGACACAGGCAGCGAGGAGCCAGTGCTTCCAAGCCCCAGACCTTGAAAACAAACCAAACAGCTTGTGTATGCCAGAAAGTATTGGCTGTCGAAAAAGTGTTGATTCCACAGGAAGCCCCTCTCAGATGAAATATTCATTAATTTGGTTTCCACAATGAAGATATTACATAACTCTGTGTCCTGACATCTCTCGAGAGGCCAGAGGACCTTCTGTCGTTCCATGGAACAAACGTGTTGCTGTAATTCCTCGCTTAGCCAAGAACCCTGCTCTTAACAGTGATTATGGAGTGAAGGGCTTAACCCATTATTTGCCAAACGAATCATCTAATAATTATATACAGATTCTAAGCAAAGTCAAACACACTGGTAGATTCAGGGGTGGATGGCAGGCAATTGCTCCCCCTGGTGCCCCCATGTTTGAAGAGAATGTGCCCTCTTGGATCCCTCTGTGGTGGATAAAATGTAGAAAATGTGATGATGTGGCCCCTGGAGTGCCGTTCTAGGAAAGAAAATGCGGTCAAGTGCCCGCTAGGGTGCCCATCCATTAGAGAAAACGTGATGCAGTGCCGTCTAGGCTGCCCCTTAACTTAAGAAAACTCAATGGAGTGCACTGTCTGGTGTCCATAAAATGGACAAATTGTAGTGCCCTTTAGGGTGCCCACCATTGGAGAAAATGTCAAAAACCTCCATCTACTGTGTCCTTGAATTGGAGAAAACTTGATAAAGTGCCTTCTAGGATGCCCTTCAAGTGGAGAAAATGCATTACAGCTCCTCCAGTGGAGAAAAATGTTTTGAAGTGCACAATGTGGTGCCCTAAAAATAGAGAAAACTAATTGTAGTGCCCTCTAGGGGTGCCATACCATTGGGGAAAATGCAATCTTTCCCTTCCAATGGAAAAAAAAAAAAACGTTATGAAGTGCACTATTTGGTGCTCATAAAGTGGAGAAAACGTATTATAGTGCTTTCTAATGCATCTTTCAATTGGAAAAAAATTGATAAATTACAGAACAAGAGAAAATGTGGTAAACATTCCTTACAGGGTGCCCTTCCATCTGCCATCTGAGAAAACATAATGCTGTGACTTCTAGACAGTCAAGAGAAAACATGATAAAGTGTCCTCAGTGGTGCCCTTCCACTGGAGACAATGTGATGGAGTTCCCAGGGTACCCTTTCAGTGCCTTCCCCGGTGCCCCTCCATTGGAGAAATTGATGCAGTTCCTTTGTCCGGTGCGTTTCTAGTAGAACTTGAAAACGTGACTCAGTGCCATATAGGCTGCCCTATCTGCTAGGGCTAGTGGCTGAGAACTCTTTCACCTTCAACATATTAGGACTACACATTAGCACCCCCTTCTCTCCACTCTTTAAAAGGTTTTTCAGCCCTGCCCATCCTTTTAAACGTTTTTCTTGGTTTAGTCGGTCTCCTTTTTGTCAACGTGACCCTCTATCTTTCAGCCTGCGCTCACTTTGCCATTTTTCTGGTCACTCATGTGGCGCTGGCTCCCTTCGCCAAAGGTGGTGCGGTCATGTCATTCATAATAAATGACCCGGGTTTTACTTCCCCCTTAACCTGCGTGACTCCCTCTATTTATATCTGAACTGTCATTTCACAATCACCTACACACACACAGAGACACACACTATATATCCCCAACATCAATATGTCTACAGCTGCACTGGCTTTGAGTCAGGATCAATGACACACTGTGGACTCAAGTGACATTGCATCTCAAAGACTAATATTAGGCAGGTCTGAATGGATCTGTAACTGTGATCCGGTGCTTTTAGAGTAAAATCGACACACCACACCACATGTACATACAGTAGGCTATTGAATGATTACTAATGTCACACTGCTGACAAACATATATGGGCTTGATGAATACAACGGTTACCTCTGTACTCCGATTCTCCACAGTCATTGAGTGAATTGGACTTGAGAGAGTCTGAGAAACAAAGAAAGATACTTACTTTAACTGAACATAGATGGGTATCACAAGCCCTCACATAATCAAAAGCATTGCTTGCCTTTTTTAAATTAACATGCTTTGTGTGTCAGCAAAATAACCCCCCACCCCACCCCCTTGTCGGGGGGATTTGAAAAATAGTCAAAGCAGCAGAACATTGGAATAAGAATAAAAGATGAGGAAAATGCTCAATATTTCTTTCACTGGATAAGAAACAATAGTTGACCAAACTACATAAACGGATTAGTTTTTGAGTGTATATTGTTATCTTAGACTAAACTAATCTTTTAGTTCCACCCATCTTCCACAAAGTCTACCCTTCATTAGTGCAATGGATAAAAAGAAAACAAACTGTTCAATGTATCAAACAAAGAACTCTGTAAAATCTTTCACTGAGCTGTTCCTGCATCTAACTCTTACTAACTCCATTTAGAACTAGGGAAAATGGGAAAACCAATCAGGCCTGGTATCTCAGATGCAGAAATTGGTTAAACACTGAGAAATGTAAAGCGACCATTACATTTTTCAATGTTTAACAAATTCTGCATCTGGCATAAAGAATGCGACAAGTATTTATTTTTCCAATATCTAACATGACTCTGCATTTCACTCATGTAGGTACATGTTGTTGTTTTGTGCTAATGTCTTGAAACATTTATTTCCTTCTTCCTATTGTTTCTTTGGAAAACATACACACACACACACACACACACACACACACACACACACACACACAATCATGACCTCATCAAGTACACTCATGCATAGGTCCAACCTACACAAAACTTCCAAGTACAGCACATTGTGTTTACAGCTGTAAGGAATGGCCCTTTTAATTATTCATGATGACAACAGTTTGTTATGTTGAATCATGTTTTTGCGTTTAGCACAACTGCTAAGCCTTGCAGACTTAGAAGGGCATTTAGAGGACAAAGCGCCTGAAAGGATGATTTGCTAACTAGTTACATATGTGTTGCAATGTCTTGTATAGTTATATGTATATATATGTATGTGTTGTCATATATTTAGAGGTAAAAGCAAGACATGGAGTGCTGGATGTAGCTCCCAGTGGGAGCCAGTGGTTGTCAGCCTGGGTCAAAGCAGAAATTAAAACGAGGAGACCAACTGCTGATATATTAGATGTAGATTAGCAAGCTCTGTGGCAAACACAGGCTTATGATACTTACATGTTAATCATCCTCACAGATGAACACCACTGTTTTTCTAAGCGTTAATCAAATTGCTAGAAGCACGAAGCTAATGTTAGGCTATAAACAGACTACATTGCGGTCGCATGACTTAAATGTCACCACTAAATGTCCTAGTATACAATTATTTTACATGCTTTTTTTTTAAATCGATCAATCTACAAGTCGTGAAATAGTTCAAATTGGTGAGTCGATGAGTCTCTGTGTTCGCTGTGATGATATTTAATGTCTTCGACAACTTCTGCTGTCTCATTTAGCCACTTTTTAAAACGCATAAATGCTTTATATTTAAATTGTGGGACAATTTCTGATTTATCTGATGTTGTAGATTAAAAATATCTTAAGCCTATGGTAAGCATAGACCTTATTCTAGGCATTTAGACAAAAACTCATTCAAAAAACCCCACTGACTTTGAGAAGAGGGAACCGGAAGTACAAAAATGCTAAGTCGATTTCCATGTTTTAAGACTCGATACCACTCTATGGCTTCCTGATTTAGGTCCATTTTCATCTGACTGGGTAATTACAAGCAATCTAGGTGCCACAAAACTCCCAAGAACCTGATGCTCTTCTTCCTTTGCTTTTTCTCCAAGGCTGTTGTTTTGTTGTCTTTTAATTTTCATTAAACTTGTTACATCATTTGAAATACTTTTTTTGTAAATCTGAGAACAAACCCTAAATCTCTATTAAGAGTCTGGTTGTGGAATCTTAAATACAGCGAGCCCGTCGTGAAAGACCCCTCTCAAGTATAGACCTGTCCTGTCCTGCTCAACATAGAGATAGTCATATGTTCTGCACATGTTCGCGCTAATGCATTAACCATGTACTTGTAGGTATTTCCTGCATATTTAATCCGAAAATAGCAGACGGATTAAAGCGCTTTCACTGAAACTATCTTTGGTGGCGAACTCCTGAGCACATTTGTATGTCGAGGAATAAGTGTGTCTGAGTGTCAAATGGCCGTAAAAACACTGAAACTGGCCACAGATGTGGATGAAAGCAGGGAGTAATCATTTAACACAATTTTCTGTATTCTTTTAAACATTTTATGTTCACAAATTAATGAAGTCTCAGGATTGTTGTCAGACTACACTTCTGGAAAATGACTGTTTTCTCTAACCGAGTCTGCTGGGTGCCCCCAGGGATACATGTGTTTATTTTTAGTTGGAAATGCATTTAATGGAAACTTTTCTGTGTGTGAAGAGTTCACCCTAGTCATGATATAACATGACTTATGAAATTACATAGAAATGGAGTAACCTGTTTTTTCAAATTAACGCTTTACTTGTAGTATAAAGCAGTGGCCATCAAAAGGGGGTCTTAGGACACCCAGGGATCCATGAGGTTGTTACAGGCGGTCCACTGTAGTTCATAATTTCATCCATATATATGACTATATTGATCTAGAGTTACATAAAATTTATTTTGTTCAAATGATCACAAGGCAATGTTTCTTGTATGTCTAGTCATTATTACATATCACATATGGATAATGACTCGATATGTTTTAAGCAATACAACTATGAATATCCCCAAACACATATATGTGTTTGGGGATATTCATAGTTGTATTGTATGCCCAACCAGATGGGGCTATTTGTGGTACACATATATGTGTACCACAAATAGCCCCGTCTGGTTGGGCATGTGGTTGGAACCAGTGTAATGAGACCTTACAGGCTGTAAAGTAGAATTATCCTCATGTCAGGCACTGCCATATCAGACGAAATTAGCCTTTCCTCTCATGCATGCAGCCCTACTTTATCCATCCTCTGTCAAAACAAGGCTCAAAGGGCTGCTCCACACTCCTTCATTAGACAACTGTGTACTCACACACACACACACACACACACAACTTTTTACTGCTGCAGGGAGCTTGATTATAGCCATTACCAGTGTGACAGCAGTGCCACAGTTAATGATATCTGTGTTATATACGGAGGAGAGCTTTGCGGTGAGTTATTAATACTACGATGCCCCGTCTTTTATGGCCTTATCAATAAAGGCCGTTCTGCCAGTCGATACAAATGCTTCACGCCAATGACTATTCATCCACAACGCAAATCGACCCAGCATGATATGTGTACATGTGTGCATGTGTGCATGTGTGCATGTGTGTGACAGACTAAAGCATGTAAGTATATATTGTCCTTTGCAACCCCTCACAACATGCTCATTCTTCTTCTAAAGCTGACAAGGTGGCTCAGTGACTGTACACTTGAGTGTTTCCTACTGCCTCCAAGTAACATGTGGATTAAAGACTCAGAATTGGCAGATGCAGATGACCATTGAGTGACCAAATCACATAACCTCAAGACATAAATGAGATGAATAGTGTGAAATTCATATGCTTTATATGTTTTACCCATAAGCACTGAATTTGCAGACTGACTTCCCATTTAAAGTCAGACATACTGTGATAATCATGATTAGGATAATAATAATTAAGGCTGAGAAGCATTTAAGAAATCGAACTGCAAACAGAGAAAATTGGTGGAAGTGAGTGTCTACAGCAGCTTGCCGGAGGGAAGTTAAAAAATGCGTGGGGGGGCAATCACAGTAAGCAATGCACTGTATGAATGTGAGAACAGATGTATGAATGTCAAATAGGTTACAGGTGAACAGTGCAGAGATGAGTGAATGTGACAGCAGGTGAAGAGATCATAAAGGGGCCAAAGTGGATACATTCCAAATACAGTTTGGCAGGTGAAGGAGCGGACATTGTAACCTTTACTATCTGCAGCATGTAGGATTTAGGAAGAAATGCGATAAGCATAATTATGTCTTTGTTTGTGTATGATCCTGAAACTAAGAATTGTCCCTTACAATGAGCCCTTCATATCTACAGAGGGAGCAGCACTTGCCTCCACTGGGTCGGCCATGTTGCACCGAACATGTTTCTACAGTAGCCCAGAAAGGACAAACCAGGGACGCATCCACCATGGCCCATTTTCAGTTGAATACTAAGGTTCCCACTTATTCCCCACACATATTACTGTCTTTATCTATCATCTGGCCAAATAGCACAATCGCACTAATTTAGCCAAAAAGACATTAATGATGTTTACCTGCTCTTTGCAGTGGACCTCAGTTCACGGCCATAACTCTGTGCTGAGTTATTTTCTGGCCATGAAAGTTTCCAGTAGTGACTCAGTCCATCATTAAATGTTTTATTGCTCAATGAGCCGGGCTTGACATGTTTACCTTCAGACACCTCTGGCCAATGATCCTCTATTGATGTCCTTACATAACATGTGAGTGAAACCATCTCTTGCTGCTTTTTCATCATCATGCTGCAGGAGCAGTTTCAATAGATGTTTTGATTTATGTTTTTAAGAAAAATCTCAAGGTCACTGTGAGGAGTCATGCTAAATGGTAAAAGAACTTGCTTATAGCACTTTTCCCGTCAACCAACTACTCAAAACGCTGTCACATTCACCCATACACACAATTGCAAACTGGTGGCAGGTGCTGCCCTGTTCATCAGGAGCGACACAGTGCTTCCTGTCCAAAGCACCCCATGATAACTATGCTCAGCCATTTACACCGATGGAACAGCCACTGGGAGCAATTTGGGGTTCAGTATCTCGCCCCAGCATCAACAAGGATCAATTGAACAGCTCTACCTCTTCAGCCACGGACTCACTGCGATTTATTGTAACTGTTGTGAGTCCAAGCTGACTACAGGAAGTTATAAACTTTTATATACCTTTGAAGCCTACAGGGAGTGAGTGTTTGATACTCAGTAGGGTGGAATATTTCTTTAAAGCCCAGATCTCCAAGGACAAAATCTCAAACCCAAGCCACATATAGCCCCCATTCTTCCAATTCCCCTATCCCGCCTTCACCCCCCTCACATCCAACTTAATTTTCTCTGGTTCTGAAGGTCTTGACTATTGTATCGTATAAGATATGATTGTTTCCCTCATTTCCCTTCAGTGTACAGCATGTGCATGTGTTTGCGTATACATTTCTATCTACATGCAGGATTGCTCATGTTATCCCTCCCCACAGCTTATGCCGATATAAATATCTCAACTAATTAATAACTGCGAAGACCTTAGAAATCTCTAATGAGAGTTCTACTGGGCTCTTTCACTCTCATTCAATTTTCACCTCCCACCACAGAGGGAGAGACAGAGGAGAGGACGAACAGGAGGGGCGAGTGAGAGGAAGAGAGAAACCAAGAGGAGTTGGTGGAGGATAGCGAGGCGAGAGAGGAAAGTGACATAAGAAGAGAGGGAAGAGGAGATTAGTGAGGAAACAACTGAGGGAGAACTGGAGGAGAGAAGGAGGAAAGAGAGTCAGGAAGCAAAGAGTGAAAGGACAGAAGGGGAGGTTCTCTGGTCAGGCTGAGAAGGAGAGTAAAATAGAGACAGAGGATCAGGTTCATGCTTATTCAGAGAGGTTAGTGATGCATCTGGAAAAGATTGTAAAGGAAATGCAGGACGATATTGACTTCATGGAGACACACCGATCGTCCAGAACGTTAAAACCACCGACAAAGGAAGTAGATAACAATCATCATCATCAACAATGCACTGTTCTGCTGGAAAACCTTGGGTTCTAGCATTTATGTGGATGCCACTAAACACAAACCACCCAGTGCCCCCCTTAGCAGGACAACACCACAAAGACTGCTCAGGAATGGCCCAAGGAATGTAATAAGGAGCACGAGACATTGACGTGACCTCCGAATTTCTCAGCTTCCAATCCAGTCCAGCATCCATGAGGACGCGCTGGAACAAGATACCACCGGACAACCTCGGTAGTCAGAGCCGAGTTGGATCCAAGATAGGACCTCCATGGATGGGACTTGTTCAGGGACACCTAGTAGATGCTCGATCAGATTGGGATCTGGGAGCTTGGAGGCCAGGTTGACAACCAGTCGTTACCTGTCAGTGGATTTAATTTTATGGCTGATTGGTGTATATCAAGCAGGCGGTCTAACAAAACACTGAGATTATTTTTTGCACAAAACTTTGCATTAATTTTTAGAAATGTAGCGGCCTGTTTGTTATTTTGTCAAACCAGACAAAACATGACTGTACACACTGTGGAGGCAGGACTGGGTTTAACTTCAAAAAGCTACATTGTAGGCTACAGCAGTACCACTACTTGTAAAGAGCATTGTTCATCTCCCCCGACCAATGTAAACAGTTTTGAAATGTGCAGTCGAAGTGCTACCAGTTAATCAGAGAGATCACTGATCTAAGATGGAAATGGAGATAGAAAGAAGAGAGAATCTGTTTAGCTTACATCAGCCAGGGCTTCAAACAGACTGCGGAACTATTCAGCGCATGGATGAAACCTAGGCCAGCGCGCTGAATGGGGGAAGATTTCAATTACCGTGGCATTCGGGAGAAGATCAATGCATTGAGGGAGACGGGAGAGGGAGTGTGTGTGTGCGCCTGTTTGTATGCACTGTGGATTAGTGTCTTTTTACGCGTGTGTTTAGATGTTAAATTGTTTAGGTGTTCGGTACAGCATCTTTAAGTGTCGTATCTGTTTTTCTAACCGCATTTGCAGGTTTTTCCTGTGTGTGTGTGTGTGTGTGTGTGTGTGTGTGTGTGCTCTGTGAGTGATAATACTAGCTCCATATCTATATAGTGGATATCAGTTGACATGAGATCCTCCATGCACAT